>SCDZ01000657.1:0-221718 GCA_004143845.1 Drosophila lacertosa | reverse complement strand
TGTATGTGGCAATCCTGTTGGATTGGGTGGTGTTGGACTTGAAGGCTGCTCGGTCGGTCCTGCATCAGTTGTTGTCTGTGGCAACCCCGTTGGATTTGGCTGCGTTGAAGTAATAGGACCTCCCGTTGGTCCTGCATCGGTTGTTGTATGTGGCAACCCTGTTGGATTCGGTTGTGTTGAAGAAATGGGGCCTAGGGTGGGTCCTGCATCAGTTGTTGTCTGTGGCAATCCTGTTGGATTAGGCTGTGTTGGTCTTGACGGCTCTTCGGTTGGTCCAGAATTGGTTGTTGTCTGCGGCAACCCTGTTGGATTTGGCTGTGTTGAAGAAATGGGGCCTAGGGTTGGTCCTGCATCAGTTGTTGTCTGTGGCAACCCTGTTGGATTGGGTTGTGTTGGACTTGAAGGCTCTTCAGTTGGTCCTGCATCGGTTGTTGTATGTGGCAACCCTGTTGGCCCTGTTGTTTCTGGTGGCCCTATGGGCGTCGATTGCGTGGAGGTGGATCTTGTCCAGGTCGATGTGGGTGTCGATGGCGTGGAGGTGGGTCGAGTGCAGGTTGATGTGGTGGTCGGTGGAGTTGAGGTCGGTATTGTTGGTGGACTGGGCTTTACACATGTTAAAGCATTGAGTGCTGTTATAAGGAGAATCACCTGCAATGATATAAATATCCAGGTGGCCACTGAAAAAAAACAAGTATTCCTTGATATAGTGCCGAGTCTGCCAGGCTGAGGTAATTATGAAAATTTCATTTCTCACAAAACTCACATTTCATTTTGTTCTGTATTCAAATATAAAATTAGTACTAAAGCCACTGCCAGTTTTTCTGTTCATATTTATACCAGTGGCAAATGCATTTATCGCAGCCTTATCAATATTCAATTTGCATGTAACATGCAAATAATTGCTTTATCTTATCTCAATATGCACATAATTTACATATAGCTACATGTTTCAATCAAATTGACAAAGATTTTCACTGAAATTAACTGAAGCGAGTAAACAACATGTTAAGATCATTGAACACTTAAACACATTAAGACTAACATAGTTTGTATGTATTGCACTAAATATTTACATTCTTAAGACCGCCTAAAAGTATGCAACATAATTTATTGACGTCTTGGAAATCGTTATTAAATTGGAGAGTTTCTTTTTTTTAGTAAATATACCAGCCAAACGAGTCAGATATTCACATTTAGGAAACATTTATGTCATACAAAAAATTAAAGATATGTTTATATTTTATACTGAAAGCCGATATAAGGTTGAAGTCAATTGAATGTATCAATAATAAGTTGATTTTAATGAAAATCAGTTGTTATTTCTTGGAAAGAATACACACTGATAAGGTAAGAAGATAGGTGAAGTAGATAAGGTTAAGCTGAGAACAAAGATACAACCACCTTTCACCTTGAAATCGATGTGATATAAGACAGGAAAGATATAAAAAAAATGAATAATTTATTAATTTGGCAATCTTAGTTTACGAATATTTAAAATTTGTATTCCCATAGAAGTAAAATTGGAGTAAGCCAAAGAATCTTCGTTCTAGACATATATACAGATATCAGTTGTTTTATTGTTTGTTAGCAAGGGAAATAATCAAAGGGTTGGGAAGCACCAAATGCGACGCAGTTATCAATGAAGAGAGAAATAAAAAACAAAGCTAAAATACTTAAGATATACCCATAACACATCATGGCAAGGCAATTATCAATGTTTCAGTGTAATTAAAATGTGCTTCTGCTCGAGATTTTCAGCTAATATTGTATAAAAGTCATCGGGCCTCAGTTTGGAAAGACAGTCGAAAATATTCGTGAAAGAAGACATTATGAAAGCGTACAGTAAGCAAATTTGATTTAAGCTAACTGATTGATAGCTTATACATAATATTTAATTTATAGCTCTAGCATTTGTGGCTTTGGTGGTTGTTGTTGGAGGCCACGCTCAAAGTCTGAAAGACGTAAGTAAATTATGTTTTTTAATTGATGAACATATTGATAAGTTATGTGTTCTGCTGTTTAGCAATGCAGAGGAGTCCAGTACGATCTGTTGTCACATCCAGATGCGAACGATAAGTTTATTGTGTGTGCCTACGAGGTGCCAGAGGTGCGCACCTGTGCCACAAATTTGTGTTTTGATCCCATCCTGAAGACCTGCACCCAATCTGCCTGCACGCCGACAGCGCCCAGCGACAAAGCTACTGCGCTGGCATTCTGCAGAACCCAAAACCCCTCGGAGAGAATACCGTCGGTGGATTGCTCGCACTTCTGGATCTGTTTGGGCGACCTGGAACCCGTCTATGCGGCCTGTCCGCAGGGCAAGCACTTCTCACGCTCCGAGCAGGAGTGCGTCTCACCCGCTCTGGCCAAGTGCACCACACCCGAGAAGCTCTGCACCACCGAAACAAGCACCTACGCCGCCGAGAGCTGCAACGAGTACTTCGGATGCGCCAACAAAAAGCTGGTGAAGCACAGCTGTCCATATGGCCAATTCTACAGTGCGCAGAGCGCGTCCTGCGTGGTGGATTCGACTCACAGCTGTGCCGCAGACTCCAAGCCGGACTGCCACAATCCCAGCAATGCCAATGCCTACTTCTCACACAGCGACTGTAGCAAGTTCTATGTTTGCATTCAGACTGAAGTCCACGAGGGCAAGTGTGCCGATGGCTTTGGATTTGACAGCAAGAGCTCCAATTGCAAGCTGGGCGTCTGTTAGAGCAACTGCATATAAATTTAATTAAAGCTTCAGCAACAACAAAAACTTTTATCTTTAAACTCTTTATTCATGGACACAAGTCAGTTTTTAAACACATTTTTTATCGCAGGTGAGCAACTTGGAGTTCCAATAGAGAAAGGGAGGACAGCTCTTGACGAAAGGTAAATAATCGCACTGAATAAAACGAGTGCAGTCACCGGGATAGGGTATAAAAGCGCCGATCTGCGCAGCACACAACTTGACAAGATCATTGCGATCATCATAACTATCAGTCGGATTTGGGCTGGGTGGAAAAATGGGACAGTTATTGAGCTTGTCGAGTTCGCATCGCTGCAGTTCCGGATTCCAGTAGAAATTTGCTGGACAGTTCAGCGTTCGCGTCTCGTAGTAGAGATTGCAGTCCCCAGGGTAGGGCGTATGAGTTATGCCGGTCACTTGGTCGCCTAACAGTACTTGTGGCGTGGAAAAGCTGTTCAAGACACACAGCCCAATTAATATCCAAAGTTGGAGATGCACTATAAAAAAATTGTAAAAAAAATTGCTGCTTTGAGTGATAAACTTTTAATTAACTCACTTTTGTCTCAGGCAAAAATACAAGAGTTGTTAAGCTGTCGCAAGGCTTTATATACATTTTTGAGAAGCACTTAACGATATCTGTCTTATCGGCAGCACTTCACATACTTCACATGCCATTCTTATCAAAAGGAAAATATTTGGATTATATCCATGTATCTTATGGGTAACCACATTGCATTTAATTGACTTGTTAAGTAGCTTAGATCACCAGCGTAAAATGAATATAAATAAGAAATCAAAACATATATTTAGATAGCACTCAACTAGGCTTTTTCTCAATATTTTAAAATATTTCGTTTGCGTGTGATAAGTAAGACCCAAAGATATTGATAAGACATCATATAAAAGGCAGCTGTTAAAAGCTAAAATCATTCAGAACTTTCTCTGACTACTACTGATTCCAATCATAAGGCAGTCAGCTTTTAAATCCTTTCACAGCGATGAAGTTTACTATCCTCATTTGCCTGCTGGTGGTGACCACAGCTTCGGCTAACTATGTCGATGGAATTATTGGATCGGTAAGTGAAGGATTAGCAGGTGAAGGGCAACCAGTTAATAGATTATATTTAACTATCTTTTACACAGCCCATTCTGAACGAAGTGGGAATCCAACTTAGCCAGTGTCCAGCCTATGACGATCCCAATCATATCGTGATGCTGCCCTATCCCAACGACTGCCGCAAATATTACAGCTGCTACAATGGCCTCGCCTACGCTCATCAGTGCCCCGAGAACTATTACTGGAGCCAGCTGACCTATCGCTGCGACTTCAAGCAGTACTCAAATTGCCAAAATGACGAATTCCCAGACGTGATGCAGCCAATTATGTACTCCGCTTTTCCGGGCGATTGCACCCGCTTCTACGAGACGCGCATTCGTCGCTGCCCCAACAACTATCAGTGGAACGCGCATTATCAGCGCTGCGATCTGCCACAGCTGGCGGGCTGCGATGCTTATCCCGTTATTACCTTGCCGCCTGTGTTTCCCCAGACTCCATATGCGCCAACTGCCGCCACTCCGCCGGCCGCACACGTGCAGCCTACGCAGCCTGAGTACGGTACAGCACCTATTGACCCGGAATATCTGTGCAAGAACAGAGTTCAAGCTCCCTATCTGCCATATCCTGGAGATTGCCAGAAGTTTATCTACTGCGGCCCAATAGCTTCGGTGCTCACCTGTCCCATCGGCTTGTTCTGGGATCGTAATACCCTGTCCTGTGGATCATCCAACGTCGGCTGTCTGCTGTAGACACAAAACTGGCCAATTTCCAAAATGATGAATGACTCGACTTTGCGGCACAACATTTATAATATATACATTTAATTGCTTATACTTATCAAAACTTAAACAATATCATATCTATCAATATCGAATCAAACAAATTAATAAAGTTTTTGAAGATTATATCAAGAGAGCGAAATTATATACTTTCCACAATTAAAGTTTTTTTTAGCAAATGTTGATAATTTCCCACAGTCATATAAAAGTATACAAATATATGAATTATAGATACCCAACAATAACAATAATCACAACAAGAAAAATATATGTGATCCTTTATATATGATTATATAATCCTCGGAATCGTTGACTCTGTCATCCCAGCCCTTTTTTTGCTTCAGCAGCCTAAAGGAGTACTTCTTCAGAATCCTCATCATTAATTTTGTCTCTCCCCATTGTTTCTTCCTATTATTATTTTTATTAATATTATTACAAATCCTTTATAAAATATTTAACATACTTATTTATAGACTCATTTGTCCATATTATATAAAATTGAAGTAAGTTTTCAATGCCCTCCACATGGAAGTAGCTTTATTCTGTGGCTCACAATTGGCGAGCTGGGCATCCGTGCACCGCAATTCAACCGGACTGAATTCCTCATCATCTGGACAGGCGTAACCGACCGCTATGGGCTCCTGGCACACTATATACTTGGAGCAGTTATGCGGATAAGGCACAAGGGAGCCGTCGGTTTTGCCATTGCAGAAGTCGTTGGGCGATGGATTCGGCGGCAGTTCAGTGGTTGGAATAACAGGTGCTTTTGTTGTTGCTGTGAAAGTACAGTTTGCATACCAAGGAGCCATGCAGCGTTTCAATACGGCACTAAATTCTTGACCCTCGACACAATCATAGACCACAGGATTGGGCTTGTTGCACTGTATAAACTTGGTACAGTCATTGGGATACGGCACAAGCTCGCCTTCCTTGGCGCCCTCGCAAGGATCTGGCTGAGCTGGTGTTGGAGTCGATATGGTTGTCAAGTCTGTTGTAGTCGTTATCACAGCAGTTGTTGTTGTTGGGTTGAACTCTTCTCGACAGGCATCGGGCGACACATTCTGGCCACACTCGCCTCTGATGGGATCGTAGAACTCGCCGCTGTTGCAAACACTCATCATGTAGACATTATCGTTAATGCAATGCAAATACCATTGGCAGTTGCCAGGATACGCAACTGTTCCACCTCCGTTGTCCCTACAGACGCCCGGCGCCGGCGTCGGCAGAGGAGGCAACTCTGTGCTCCCCGTCGATTCGCAGCCACTTTGCTCCCAGTCCACACACTCCTGCAGCGTCTCACTGAAGTAATATCCTTGGGTGCAGTAAAACGCTATCGGCACAGGCTCCACACAAATCACATACTTACTACAGTTATCGGGATAGCTAACGTACTGCCCGTTGAGCAGTCCAGAACAGATCTCAAAGCTGGGATGCTCTGTTGTTGTTGTTGGTGTTGTTGTTGTTTGCAGAGTTGTTGGCGACTCAGTTGTCGTTGTTTGTGGGGTTGTTGGTGGATAGCTCTCCTGGCACGCTGTCGGCGACACATCCTGTCCACACTCGCCTGTGGCTGGATCAAACCAAGCATTGTAAATGCAATTGGCAATGGCCATCTCACCATTGCCCAAGCACAAAATATACTTCTCACAATTGCTGACCAGGGGATAGGAGACGCCCAGTTCTTGATCTGCACAGAGCTCCTGGGGACTCAGAGTGGCGCTGGAAGTGGTGCTTGTTGTTGCAACTTCTTGGCAAGCTGTGGGCGACACATTGGGTCCACAATTTCCAGTCTTTGGATCGTACCAAGCATTAACTGGACACTTCGCTCTAACAGACTCATCATCGCCCAGGCAGAGTATATATTGTTGGCAGTCCTCGTCATATGGAAATGATGTGCCCAGCGCTTGGCCTTGACATGCGTTGTATCCTTCAGTCGTTGATTTTGGTGGTTCCGTAGTTGGTTTTGGTGGTTCCGTCGATTGATCGCCATAGCAACCAACCACATCCGAATCGTCACAGACAAGTAAGATAGGATTGAATAGGTAATTTTCAGGACACTTGTGAATGACAGCTTGCTGATTAAGGCAGACAACAAACTCATCACAGTTCTCAATCGAGGGCAGAACAGTTCCGTTGGCCACGCCCAAACACTCGTCCAATTGGGTACAGTTTACTGCCTCGGGAGTATCGCAGATCTGCAGATCCATGTTGAAGAGCTTCCCCGTCGAACAGTATTTGACCTCAGCTCTTGAATCGCTGCACGAAATATATGCAGCACAGTTAGCTGGGTATTCGTAGAAGCCCGTCGGAAGGTGTTCGCAATAGTTTGAATCAATTATTGCACTCGATCTCAATTCCAGATTGAGTTTCGTTTTTCCAGCGAAAGTTAATCGAACAGCAGATAACAGCAACAATGCATTCAGAAGCCATTTCCAGTCTGTAGCTTAACGAGAAGAGCAAAGTTGTCACATTAGAAAAAAGTTTAAATAAAGTCTAAATGAAATACATAAATACTCCTATTAAATCTATCTATAAATCTATGATTAATGCTCCATATTTAACAGAGTCTCCATAAGGATAAAGTCCTGCGCATCACGAAATTATAATAGACATATATTTATATAGGTTGCCTTTTTTTGGCATTTGCATAATTTATTTTCGAAATTATATTACATTTATATTTTTGTTTAAGTCATAGTCCATTTTTGTTTTCAGAAAAAAAAAAAATCATTGCCTGCAATTGAGAAGAATTTTCGTTATCTAGTTCTGAATGCAACCGGTGTTCTCAGGAAGATCGCAGATGCCCTTTTGGCCATTGAAGTATCTGTCGCCGCAGCTGACCTTAAGTGCCTGCTGGTGACGGCAGATGTAGTAGTCGTTGCAGCGTTTCGGAGAGGCCATCAGGAAGCCGTCGGGTTTTCCTAAGCATATGACTTGAATCTGGTCATCGCTGGTTGAGAGTCCTTTCGTGAACTGAGCCACTTCCTTGAGTGGTCGGTAGCTGGGCCGGGCACGAACAGGTTGCTTGGCAGCGTTAAGTTTGCTTGCCGATGCCACTGGACACTGTGTTGTCGTCATGCAAGTGGTTATTGCTGGGGCTGTGCTGCAGGTTGTTGTTTTGGCTGCTGTCGATGTACTACATGTAGTTGTAGTCGTTGTTGTCGTTTTAGCTGTTGTTGTGGTTGTCGTAGTTGTGGTCGACGTTGTCGTACTACATGTAGTTGTAGTCGTTGTTGTCGTTGTAGTTGTTGTTGTGGTTGTCGTAGTTGTGGTCGACGTTGTCGTACTACATGTAGTTGTAGTCGTTGTTGTCGTGGTTGTTGTTGTAGTTGTAGTTGTTGTTGTTGTGGTAGTCGTTGTTGTGGTTGTAGTTGGGCTACATGTAGTTGTAGTTGTTGTCGTGGTTGTGGTTGTAGTTGTGGTTGTGGTTGTTGTAGTGGTTGTTGTTGTCGTCGTCGTAGTCGTTGTGGTGGTTGTTGTCGTTGTTGGGCTACAAGTAGTTGTTGTCGTTGTGGTTGTAGTTGTTGTTGTTGTTGTGGTTGTGGTTGTGGTTGTTGTTGTAGTTGTTGTGGTAGTCGTAGTTGTGGTTGTAGTCGGGCTACATGTTGTTGTAGTTGTTGTTGTGGTAGTTGTTGTCGTGGTTGTCGTTGTAGTTGTTGTTGTAGTTGTTGTTGTAGTTGTGGTTGTTGTTGTGGTAGTCGTAGTGGTGGTTGTTGTCGTTGTTGGGCTACAAGTAGTTGTAGTCGTTGTGGTTGTAGTCGTGGTTGTTGTTGTGGTAGTTGTAGTTGTGGTTGTTGTTGTGGTAGTTGTAGTTGTGGTTGTAGTTGTGGTTGTTGTAGTCGTTGTGGTTGTTGTGGTGGTAGTCGTAGTTGTGGTTGTTGTTGTTGTAGTGGTTGTAGTGGTTGTCGGGCTACATGTAGTTGTAGTTGTAGTTGTTGTCGTGGTTGTAGTTGTAGTTGTGGTGGTTGTTGTAGTGGTTGTTGTCGTTGTGGTTGTAGTTGTAGTTGTTGTAGTGGTTGTGGTTGTGTTGTCGGGCTACATGTAGTTGTAGTTGTTGTCGTGGTTGTAGTTGTTGTAGTGGTTGTTGTAGTGGTTGTTGTAGTGGTTGTTGTAGTGGTTGTTGTAGTGGTTGTTGTCGTTGTGGTTGTAGTTGTGGTAGTCGTAGTCGTGGTTGTTGTCGGGCTACATGTTGTTGTAGTTGTTGTTGTTGTCGTGGTTGTAGTTGTTGTAGTAGTTGTTGTGGTTGTTGTTGTAGTGGTTGTTGTAGTGGTTGTTGTAGTGGTTGTTGTAGTGGTTGTGGTTGTAGTCGTAGTTGTTGTAGTGGTTGTAGTGGTTGTTGTGGTTGTAGTGGTTGTAGTTGTTGTAGTGGTTGTAGTGGTTGTAGTGGTTGTAGTGGTTGTAGTGGTTGTAGTCGGGCTACAAGTTGTTGTAGTCGTTGTGGTTGTAGTCGTGGTTGTTGTTGTGGTAGTTGTAGTTGTGGTTGTTGTTGTGGTAGTTGTAGTTGTGGTAGTAGTTGTGGTTGTTGTAGTCGTTGTGGTTGTTGTGGTGGTAGTCGTAGTTGTGGTTGTTGTGTTGTCGGGCTACATGTAGTTGTAGTTGTTGTCGTGGTTGTAGTTGTTGTAGTGGTTGTTGTAGTGGTTGTTGTAGTGGTTGTTGTAGTGGTTGTTGTCGTTGTGGTTGTAGTTGTGGTTGTTGTGGTTGTTGTGGTTGTTGTCGTGGTTGTAGTGGTTGTTGTCGTGGTTGTTGTAGTGGATGTGGTTGTAGTTGTGGTAGTGGTTGTTGTGGTGGTTGTTGTAGTGGCTGTGGTTGTGGTAGTTGTAGTTGTTGTCGTGACATCGCTTTCGGTGCAGGGTGGAGTTGTCGTGGGCTGAACAATGTCGGAGCACGGTGGGCGAGTGGTAACACATGGCGGAGTCGTTGTCTCGCAAGGACTATCCGCATCTCTAGCTTTAGCTGCTAAAGGTTCGACAGCAGCGCCTTCAATGCAGCCCGGGTTAAAAGTAACGCATATCCTTGCATTAACATCATAGTACTTGGGGCATGTGAACTCCTTGGATTGCCCGTTTTTGCACTCGATAAATTTGGAACAGCTGCCGGGGACAAGAGCCCGCATACCATTGGGCTTTCCTTGACAGAATTCCTGACCATATTCGCGGTTATCCAAGCTGGCACCAAGTATGCTGCTGACAGATACTGCTATAAGCAGTAGGGTTAAAGCTGCAAAATGGCAAAAGCTGTTAGCTCAACAATTCCTGTATATTAAATACTGGCGTTTTACCATAAAAGTTACGCATGGCTGCTGTTTGTTGCTGAAGTTTAAAATGTATATTTTAAAGTTCTCCACAGCCTTGGTAGTACTGAGAGAAATGCTTGCCCCCCGACTTTTATATACGAATTGCAAAAGTAACCAAAATGCCAAAAATAGTATTTTCGTGTGGCCGCCTCATTAGCAAAGTAGGTTCCAGCCTCCATCCTTATCAAAGACTGGTATCGAGATCTTTATCGCAGTCTGTGTGATTTTAAATACCCTGTGCCTTGATGCTAAGAGACTTTCATCTTTTAATATGGATTGTCTCACAGATAAGAAGCAAAACATGATCTGTCTGCTTTTCCAAATAATAATCAAGAATATTTGATTGCTGGCAGATAGTTTTTTTTAATAAATCTGCTTTAATTCTTGGCAGTTATAAATTATGTCTCGTTTTTCTAGCTGGAGCTTGTGTAAATTAAAGTATGAGGTATCTCCAAGTCGAGTGTCTCTTCGTCAGCATACACACTTTGTTTATTTATATCAAAGCATTTAATTATGATTATGAATTGCACACTTCTCAAGGCTTTCGGCAATGCTTTATGTTTTTTTCATCATTACAATTAAAGAGTTAAAAAAAAAGAAATGCTTTCGTCAATTAAAGAATTATGCGCCACTATTTGTTTGATTCATTTTATTTGAGACACGTGCGTTCAGAAACGAAAAAAAAATTCCTTGACACTTTATCACATTTCGAATAAAAACAAATAATTATCGTAATAATTTAATATAATATAAATAAAGATAATCGAATATTTCAATAATTTGCACTTAAATTTAATTACTATTTTATTTAATTAATTATGTTATACAATTTACCTTTTACTTTCATATTTATTGCCTTCCGTTTCATAATTTTTCTAGTCTTGTACACAATTAAGTTTACGTAGGCATCCAACAATTTACTGTGTAAATTAAACTTATTTTAAGTTTATATATTTTATTTATATTTTTGATATAACTCTTTCTTTTGGTTTTGTTTAATGTCCGGCAGCTTGTTAATAACTAAAGTGAATAATGAAAATTGAAAACATATTTTGGCAGAATGGTCAGTAAAAAGAAGAGACTGATAGACAGCCGTTAATCATATCAGTATTTATGCCCCTTTATTGATAATAAATATGCACGGATAAGATTTTCGCTGAATTCCATTTAAATTCTTCTTTTTTTCTAATCAACAGGCAGATTTTGGTCAAGGAAACGAACTGAGTAAGACAAATATTTGTTTTCTGTTAATGGTATCTTGAATTTGGTTGAATATTAATAAAGATAAGTGCTTATTTACTTGCAATAACTTAAGGCTAACGTTCAATTATATAAATAGGGTCCTGACTAAGCATAAAAACTTGGAGATATGTCTTTCCGGTTTAAATACTCTTCGACAATGTGAAACGGGTGTGTTTAGTTTATGAAAGTTGTTTAGTTGGCTACTGATTAAAGCTTGAATGTAAACAGTACAAAAATATACAGAGTATCTATTACTTGTCTTACTTAGTTAGAAATTATGAAGAAGTCTTTCACTTCGCCGGTTTATTTTTTTTATTTATTGGAATGGATTTAATTATATTATTATATTATGCAACAATTTAAATTAAACTTATAAACTAACTTTCAAATTCAACTTAGTCTAATTTCTAAGTTATGCAACATTATTTTATTTACTTTTTACTTAATTGGTAAATTTACACAGGATTTATTTTACTTCTCATAGGTCGTTCCCTATTGGCGATCGCACCCCATTAAACATTTAATTTGTTATTATGAGAATGAAACTTTATTTAATTTACGTATACGCAATATGGGCGCTCAAAAGCTTCTTGCATACTTTTGCCCTTTGAAAAGCTTTTGATTTATTAAACGTTGCATACTTTTAGGAGCACATAAGTTTTTTTCAAAGACGCTCCTTGTGATATCAATTTTCACCTGCAGGATCTCCCCAGGAGAATCCTTGCCTAACCCACATAAGCTAAGTGATTAGCCTTAAATTCTTCTTATCCTCGATTTAAGCTAATTTTATAAGTTATTGTTTAAGTTCTTGTTATCTACGTATTAAGGTCATTCTATAAGTTATTATTGTTAAATGTATTACTGATCAAGCTGCCAATAAGGTGGCAAAAACTTGTCTTACAAGTATTATTTCAATAAAAAAACAACATAGATATTAACTTTTTTTTATCAGTAAGTAAAGAAATTGTTAAGGCACCATAACAAATACCTAACATATAAATACACATACATATGTAGTGCTCTGTAAGTGCTCTGCATAGAATGAAGTATTTATATAGGAAGAAAAGGGAGGAAAATACCCATCTTGATGGGCTGTTGTTTCACTTGTCGCACAGGGTAGATATTATCAATTCACTGTAAAAGTGATTGGCAAAAAAATATACTCAAGTGCCTGTAACATGGAAGTTTGCCGCAAATATTATCGCTCCACACAATTTACATATTGGCACTACATTCATTCATTCATTTTCTCCAGTCAACTCAGTCTATAAAAATACAAGTCTCAATGGCGCGCAGATACAGTTTGTATCAGCATTTGATTGTGAGTGGAGAAATGAAGTATCTCACGGTATTCTGGATAATTCTGATCCTAAATAAGACAGCTGTCGCCCAGTTCAAGGTTAAATATGACTTACTTGTGCTTAACCAATTGATTTTTATTTATAGTTATTTAAATATTTTCCAGGCTGGTTTCATGTTCAAAACATCCATATGTGAGGGCAAAAACGGCGGTCTCTTGCCCATCTTTGGCAGATGTCAAGGATACTATATTTGCAACGACGGCAAGGCTGTAGTTGGATCCTGCGACGAGGGCAGTCTCTTCAATCCCCTGACTCTCCATTGCGATGACGCAGATAGCGTGATTTGCCCGTATGAAAGTTCTGTTGACGATGATGATAACGAAGCGGACATGGATACATCAGAAAGCGATCAGTTGGATTTGGACAGTGACGAGATCGAAGACCGTTTAACAACAACAACAACAACAACCACGGCACGACCCGTTGTAACCAAAAAGCCACCAAAGCCACCGCAAAAGCAAAACAAGGACTATTTCAATGCGCTGTGTTTGGGCAAAAAGAATGGAGTTACCTTGCCCAAAGCAAAATCCTGCACAGAGTACTATATGTGCAAATCGAAAATGCCCCAGCTACGCAGCTGCCCAGGACGACAGCACTTCAGCCCCACGCGAAAAATGTGCATGAAAGCATCAGAGGCCAAATGCTCCCTTACCCCGCCGCAGGATCTGCAGCAGGAGGAACCCAAGTCTAGTCCTGCCATAACCGCAGGCTTCTGCAGCGACGAAAAACAGGATGCTCTCGTGCCCCATCGCGATGACTGCGGCAAGTTCTTGCTGTGCAGCAACATGATGTTCCTGGTTATGGACTGTCCGATGGGTTTGCATTTCAATGCCAAGGAAAAGCGCTGCGACTATCCGAAAATCGCCGAGTGCGAGGCCCAAAAGAAACCAACTAAGCAACATAAGCGAAAACTGTCAAAGAAGAGTAAATCGAAAGCAAACTCTTTGTAAAAATGCAATTATAACATACAGAGCAATCTTATAAGTTTTATTAGTTTATTTTTACTTTTATATGTATTTCATTAATGTTTTAACTAAGGCGATTGATAAAAACCATCGCCTGCTTATAACTTGAATAATTTTTCAAAAACACTTTAAGCCCACGATAATCATATGCATGTCAAATTAAATATTACAATTTTTTTCTCTCGCAAGCATTTAAATTTCCATTATCTTTAATTTAAAATTAATTTAAAATGTATAGAAATTGAAATACATTTTTTTATATTATCCATACAAACTTATTTTTTTTATTCAGAATTCCCCAAGGGATTTCTATCATTTTTATATTGATTAAAGATTTAGGTAGCTAAACCACCTTCAATTTATAATTGAAGACTTTTCCTTTAATTTCAAAAGTGCAATCGTTGTATTGATTAATAAAAATAGACATGTTTTTTTTTTTGGTCCTGTCTGTCTGTAAAATACCATCTCATACGTCGTATAGAATATATTTTATTAATTAAACTGACTGTTTATAAATCCAAAATTAAAATCCTTAACAATAATAATCAGGCCCAACTTTCTTACAAAAAGTAGATCATGATCTTTCGACAGATCTCAGTGAATATAAAAGCTTAAGCTTAATATAAACTTTAATAATTTGATCAGAGTTTTAATTTTTAATATCTGATTGCAGTTTTAACTGGATATGTTATATATGTATATATACTATAAGGCAGCTCACAACTGAGTTTAGGATATTTCCTAGATGGGTACTCTCAGCTAAAGCGCTCAAATTAAATCTGATATTTAATTAAAACATGCTTCTTTGTGCATTGAAATACCTTTCATATTGGACTTAGGACTGTGAGTAATAAGACTTTATATTCCAATGCAGCTATAAATACGTTTATTTAGAAATTCATTAATTTATGGCCAGTCGCAGGACTTGATCTGCTGGTTGAAAACGAGGCCAGAGACACACGTCATGTTCACCTCGCACTCGCACTGGCAAACGATATAGGCGCCCGGATTGGCGCTGGTGGCAGCTGCGTACATGGTGCCATCGCGCTGGCCAACGCAGACACCCTTGCTCTCGCAGTAGGTGCCCGAGGGGCCGGCGGTGGGGCCGCTGGGTGGTGGGCTGCCGTCGTCGCACTTGACCACATCGGGGAAGTCGCATTGCTTGGTGGCGTTGTTGAACTGCAGGTTATTGGGGCAGGTCTGCTGGATGACGTGGCCGTAGAGGCAGTGAATGAATGCGGAGCAGTTCTTGTCGACGGGTCCCATCCAATTGTTGGGCATATCACAGCACTCCGGATCGCAGACCTTCGGAATGCACACGCCCTCGGTGTCGATAACGCAAGCCTTTAAGGTCGTATCGAAATAGGTCTGACTGGCACACTTCCTCTTCACCATTGTTTGGTCCAAGCACTCCAGATATCCAGCACAGTCCGCGGGGTTCGCCTCGATGTCTCCGTCCGTACATGTTGCCGGAATGCACTGGCCATTATCCGTCTCGCACTTGCCGCTAGCGGAGTTAAAGTAGTTGCCGCTGGTGCAGGATGCAGAGACATAAGCTCCGTTCTTGCAGACCTGATATTTGGTACAGTCTGTGGGGTTAGCCTTCGTGTCTCCATCTGTGCAGGTCGAGGGAACGCATTGACCGTTGTCTGTCTCGCACTTGCCGCTATTGGCGTTCCAGTAATTGCCGCTGGAGCAGGATGCAGAGACATAGACTCCGTTCTTGCAGACCTGGTACTTGGTACAGTCGGAGGAGTCCGCTTGGGTCTCTCCCTCCGTGCAAGTGGACGGGATGCATTGGCCGTTGTCCTTTTCGCACTTTCCGCTGTTGGAGTTCCAGTAGTTTCCGGTACCACAAGAGACTGAAACGAACACTCCGTTCTTGCAGACCTGGTACTTGGTACAGTCGGAGGAGTCCGCTTGGGTCTCTCCATCAGTGCATGTGGACGGGATGCATTGGCCGTTGTCCTTTTCGCACTTTCCGCTGTTGGAGTTCCAGTAGTTTCCACTGCCACAAGAGACTGAAACGAACACTCCGTTCTTGCAGACCTCATACTTGGTACAGTCGGAAGAATCCGCCTGGGTCTCTCCATCAGTACACGTGCAGGGGACACATTCGCCGTTGTCCTTTTCGCACTTTCCGCTGTTGGAGTTCCAGTAGTTTCCGGTACCACAAGAGACTGAAACGAACACTCCGTTCTTGCAGACCTCGTACTTGGTACAGTCGGAGGAGTCCGCTTGGGTCTCTCCATCAGTACACGTGCAGGGGACACATTCGCCGTTGTCCTTTTCGCACTTTCCGCTGTTGGAGTTCCAGTAGTTTCCACTGCCACAAGAGACTGAAACGAAGACTCCGTTCTTGCAGACCTCGTACTTGGTACAGTCGGAGGAGTCCGCTTGGGTCTCTCCCTCCGTGCAAGTGGACGGGATGCATTGGCCATTGTCTGTCTCACACTTGCTGGTGACTGCGTTCCAGTATTCTCCGCTAGGGCAAGACTTCAGTACGAATTGGCCAGTACAGCAGCCGTAGTATTTGGTGCAGTCATTCTCGTCGGGCTTGGTATCCCCAGGCTGGCAGCAATCGTCGGCCAGAGCTCCTAGGAAGAGTGACGCTCCGATAAAGAGTAGGTAGGCTGCAAATGTACGTTAAAGTTGAAGAAATTTTATATTCTATTTAGATGTAATGTATATTTTACCATAGTTTATTTTCGCCATTTTTGCGCTCTACTAGTTCAACGACTTTTTCCTTGGTAGAAGGACCGTCTACTGATGCTTTCGTTGGCTTGTATTGCCTTTTATATTTTCTGGCAATTAAAATAATTAAATGTTTCTGCTCTGGGTCGGATGCATGTGCCAATGATAAAGAGAAATCATTACTGATCATATCAGACATATGCAGTAGTTGAACACAACAATCTTTTGACGTTGTTATCGACCTGTTTAAATTTGCAGAAGAAAGTTGTAATTGCTCTATCAAAATACTGTTTAGATAATATTTATATTTTAGGAAATAATAATGTTTGACTATGATACCACCTTGACCTAGAAGTATGTGTGTAGAATCAGGTTATCTGGCAAAGTAAATAGATAATTAATAAAATGTATATGTGTATCTATATTTATTTATACAAGAGCTTGTTTAAGTTAAATAAGAATTTTCTTGTATGTCCCTTCTTTAAATTAAAATATTAGTTTAATTTGTGCACATATAAATTAATATTTATTTTTTGCCAACAACTTTAACATTGGCGAATGTGATATATACTTCTGAGTTCTACGTAGGGCAATAACCCTCGGTATCGACAACACACGCCTTGATTGTGGTATCAAAGTAGCTACCACGAGCACATTTCTGCCTCACAAATTGGCCCATTAGACAAAGGTAGTAGGCACCGCAATCTTCTCTATCGACTTCCAGTTCGTTTTCGGTGCACGCGCCTGTACTTGCACCGGAACAGCACTGTCCGTTATTTGGCTGACATGTTTCGGATATTGGGTTCCAATAGTTTCCGCTTCCGCAAGTCTTGTGAGCAAAGATTCCATTGCAGCATGCATAGTAACTGAAACAATCGTTGGGATCTTCTTCGGTTTCCCCTTCAGTGCAGCAGCCCGTGGCCTGTGATGGGTTGAATTGCCAAACTACGAGGCAAACTAGAAGCACTGCATAAAAAATTATATATATAATCCTTGTCGTTATATTTGAACCCCATTTATACCGTATTTAAGTTTTTGTAACTGTGCGAGACACATTTGAAGCTGTAATTTCCTTAGTACTCCGAACTTTACTAAACAGCTGCTTGTCTCCATCACCTTTTATATTATTCGACAATCAAAATAATGAAATTTTCGTCAGATAATGGACCCCGATAACATTACACGACGCCCTTTATCTAAAATATTACAAGAGTCGCCTGGGAAATTGTAAACAGTTAAACGTTCATTACAAAAATACTTTAATTAAAACAAGTTAATGAAGCAGCAGCAGCTTCTTAAATACAATGCTGTTCATTTGAATATAAACGAAAATTTATATGAAATATGTGCTAATTAATCCCTGTGGGCAATAACTTGAAGGGCTTTATTCTTTAGAATAATGAAGATGTCAGACTTCTCACCAACCTACCAAAAAAAAAGGAGACTTAAAAGATGCCATCCAATACCTGTCGCTGTCAAATCTCTCTAACAAAAAATCAATGCAAAGAATAATAATAATTAATTATAAACTTGTAAATATAATGTAATGTAAATATTTATTAAGTAATAATTATTTAAGTTTTCCCCTTAATGTACAACTAGATATATAAACCAATAAACCTGTATAAATAATGTACACAATATTAAAAAAAATCTGGTTAAAAGGAAAACGTTTAGTAAAATAAAATAATATAGTTTCATAATAACCTTTATTTTGATTGCGCATCAGGAAAAAAGACAGATAAATGCATAGATAAGAGCATACAGTTGGAGGACTATCTTTCTCACTATCTGCATTTAATAAGTTTAAGTATGATTACTTAATCTGTAGACACCTTTCTATAAGTTAAAAAAAAAATCTATTAAAATCTAGTTAGCTTTGAATGAGCAGTAAACGCAGACTTTAATCGTTATTCATATATATATATTATCTATTGTATATATTTATAAGTGCTGATATGCCAATATCTCCATTGTCTTATCGAAAAAGCACTTAAGCACTTCAATAATGTCAATATATTTACACGCAAAAAAAATAACGGTAAGCAAAAAACTTATGTAAAAAGAAAGAATTTAACTCGAGTCTTTATAAACAAAGCCATTTTTTTTTTTTGTGTAATAATAAGTATTTTTTTGATTTTCGCCGATTCTTTAAAATGTTTTTTTGTTTGAATACTTTGTTTTTGAAGTGTATACTTCAATTTTCAGAGCGATAACTTAGCTGCTTGACTGATTAATTGGTGATTGGCACACATTGATCAATGCACATAACACATATCAATTTCCTTGCCAACGTTGCTTAAATATTGTCCCAAAAAAAAAACACAATTTTTCTACATTTTCTATACATTTAAGTAGCGATGCGTTCAGAGCGAACATTTTACTTTATCGGGGTAGTTGCAGGTGGCCAATTGCTGATCCCAGTAGAGACCCTGGGAGCACTCCATGGGCACCTCGCACTCGCACTGGCAGACCACGTAGCCGCTGCAGCTGGTCTGGGAGGGGAAGAGGACGCCCTCGCGTTGGCCCAGACAGCGGCCGTTGCTCTCGCAGGACACGCCCGAGGGTCCGGCATTGGGGCCCGACGGCGGCGTATGCTCCCACGGGCAGTCCACGTTCTGGGGATAATCGCACAGCTCAGCCTCGGAGTCGTAGAGCAGATTGTTGGGGCACAGCTGCTCCACGGCGCAGTTGTAGTTGCACTTGTAGAACTTGTTGCACACACCCTCGATGGGGAAGAGCGTGCCCTCGGGCTCGCCTTGGCAGACTGGGCTCGTATTGTTGCACTTCACCTCCGGCACATAGCCGGGCGCATAGTCGCACTGATCCGAGGTGGCATTGTAGACCAGCCCATCCGGGCAGATTACACTGCTGCTGCCGCCCACCGAGCCCGTCGTGCGATCCCAGTCGCAGACCTGGGCGGTCTCGTTGAACTTGGTGTTGGCGTCGCAGGGCATCGCCACAGGACACTGGCACTGGCAGACAAAGTAGCCGTTGGTCTCCGGATTGGCGAACATGCGTCCGTCCCGCTGGCCGGCGCACACGCTCTGATCGGTGCAGCTGGTGCCCGAGGGTCCGGCCAGCTCGCCGCCCGCATCATCCGTGTCCGTCGGCGTGCAGTCCACGTCCCAGGCAAAGTTGCACTCGTTGCGCGTGGCATCAAAGTAGAGTCCGCTGGGGCAGCTTTGTACTGTGCTGCAGCCGTGGGCACACTGAATGAACTTCGTGCAGACGCCCGTCATGGGCAAGTAACTGCCGTCCGGCTGATTCACGCAGTCCGTCAGCGTGTTGCCGCAGTAGGCGGGCACCTCACCACCGGCGGAATCGTCGGTGACGGCATCACCTGTCGGATCCGTGTTGAAGGTGCTCTCGCGCGTTGTGCTCTCGACGGGCGCTGTCTCCGTAACGCCGGACTCGCTGCTGTCTGTGGCTACCGTTTCCGGATCACAGGGCGTCGTTGTGGGCGCACCGATATCCCCGGCCGGACACTCCTCGGCACAGCACGTGCAAACGCAATCCTCGTCATCGCTGCTGGCCTTGGCGAACGGAAAAAGGCCGCTGCATTCGGCACGCCACTGGAAATCGCATTCGCCGAGCTGTGCATTGAAGTGGAGGCCACGTGGACAACGCCGGATCGCGGCCACTTCCCGCTCGTGGCAGACCACAAAGCGGGCGCAGTCGAGGGCCAGCGGCAGACGCGCTCCGTCCGCTTCGTCGGCGCAGATATCCGTCCATTGAGCGATTGAAAGCTGAGCGGACAGCGCCAGGAGGTATCCAATGAGAGCTGTGCGAAAGGAGCTCGATTGCTTGGCACGCATATAAAGGTAATTGTTTTCCTTACTCACCAATGCCCAATTTTAGTTTTCCCATTCTTGTGTCAGCTGAACTTCGAGCGCTACTAATTCCCGTTCTAGGCAGCTGCCAGGCATTTATGGAAGTGGCAAGCGCGAACAAACACAGACATATATGGTATATATGAAATCAGTAGTCAATCTTCTGATAATACCAATAACCGTATTTATCTGTTGATTAATTCTCACCACCTGTTATCACAGCCGCTGGCGCTGCATGCATCGCGTGTGTAATTACGCACTTGTCGCGGGGATTCGACGGCCCTTATCACCGTCAATATCACAGAAACTTTTTAAATTCGAGCGCCAGAAACGCCGACAGTCAAAAAAAAAATACATTTACAGTAGTTAATTTATGTTCTCCCAACGGCGATAAGGCATCGCCGAGATCGCATTACTGATACTGCTGAGCACTTAACGGTTCATTCATGCGCCTACGTGGAAGCTATTAAAGTAATCAATGGCCTCAGGTACAAACTGTAAATCTTAAGCAGCAATTTATATAATCAAATCCTTCGGCAAGAGTAAAGAAAACCTCCGCTGCCATCTTTAAAAATATTAATTTAATATTATTTTAATAGACTGCTCTTAATTATTCTTATGTGATTTATATTGCTTACTATCTCTTAAATTATTTAATCGATTTGAAAAATTTCTTTAATTTTATCAACAGACAAAACTTTTTACCCTCCATAAATAATCAGCGCTCCTGAACTTCTCAATAATTGTCCAAAAGTATGCAATCAAAAATATATTATGTTTATAACTACACTTAAAACACTTAATATTATTTATTTATTTTATTTATTATTTGTTATTTATGGACTTTATAAAAAATTTTAACTTCGTTGGAATTGTTGGGCGAAATAAATGGGAATAAATATCTTTTTTATTCTTGTGGTATATTTAACTATACAAGAACTTTCATTTAGTGGATACCCTAGTAGATTTCCTAGTAAATACCCCAGTAGATACCCTCTAAACATGACTTGACAGTTCTTTAGACAATTGTTATATAAATCTATAAAATAAGGGAATTTATTTTATTTAATTTATTTCTTAATTTTTTAATTTATTTCTTAGTGTATTTATTTTAATTATGTGATCTTTTAATTTAAACTCTGCTGCTCAAGAAAAGGTATCTTTTAAATGCCCCTTCACAGTGACTTATATAGAATCTGATACGATTGAGTAACTTAAATAACAGTTTGCCAGTAAGCGATATACTATTTCCACAATTAAGGCACAAAACGAATGCAAACACAGAGCAGACATGGAAAAGAAATCGTCAAACTATATATATAGTATATATGTGCACATAAGTAGGAGAGTAGATATGGCATGTACTGTTATGTTCATGTAGTGTTTGACTGCGGTGACAGGCTTCCTGCTGTGGGTCGAGTTAGATGGGATCCGCTTGAAATTGAGACCAAGACAATTCTAATTATTTGATAGAAACACGCTTGAATTAAATTACCTAGGTAAAACTCACACTTAAACGAAGAAAGAAAAGGCAAAGAAGAAGCTTTTAGATGAGATTGGTTCAGGCCATGTTGGACTTATGGGTGTGCATTACAATGGTGGCTAGTTGGACCCACACCGTATGGATGCCTGCCATGTTATGGGGTTCGTGTGGCAGTAAGGGAAAAGCGAGAGACAGAAATACGAGTTGATCGGTCGCTATTGTAAAAATCTTCTCAGGTGTAACAGGTTTCGACGATTTAAGCAGTGGCTCCGCCTTGTGGGCCACAGTCAGTTGTCAGTGATTCGTTGGCTCGTTTCGTTAACGGTTGTGATCGCGTCTTGTTTGCCTGGATGTGGATGTGAACGCAAAAGGGTTTTAGCAGCCAGTTCAAATTGAAGAACTGAGATCGATTGGTGCATAGATAGCGCCCAAAATGTGATTCATTTCAATTCTAGCACCATTCGAAATCAGTGCTTTTTATTGGAACCGATCAGCGAGTGTTCAACAAAGTGATAATCGTTAAATAAATGTGACAAAGTTGAATGTATTCACATATTCATATTGCTTGATGACCGCGATCGTATTGGAAGCCTTTAAAGTGCGACGAAGGTTTCTCATTGTCGCTCAGCAAAGTCAACAATATGAATCATTTTTTTGTTGTTTTTTTTTAAATATAGGTAACACATACCTACAAACTTTGATTCAAGTTTTTCCCTCGTGACTAAATAAAAAAATTAAATAAAATATATATAAAATGAAAAAATTCCCAAATACTTGATTGACATTATTTTTTTTTTCAATGACATTTTGTTTTGTTCAGTTATAAATCTTTTGTGCGTGTGTTTAAAAATATGGCAATTGATAATTTGAACAGAGGTTGAGTAACTTAACTGGGTCAAGAAATATATTTTTTTAATTGCTACATTAGAAATAAAGAAATTAAAAATCTATTGAAATGCGTGTAATAATCAAATTATTTATAAGCTTTTTTTTATATATAGTTGCTAAATTTGCAATTCGATATTAAATGCTGCTAACTTGGGTAAAGTAATTAAAAATGGTAAAGGTTAGAAACCTTCGCTGACGTTTTGAGGTCCCTTATCAAATGTGAAAACACTTGTTCTTACTTAGTAATTGATGTATTTACACCTGTTCTTAAAAGCGGCACCAATTTAAAAATAATTACCGCGTCCTTATCAATTACTTGCCGCCACATAAATCGCATTTAAACAGCAACAATAAATTAATGCTTTGAATTAATCATACAATTTCACAAGGCGAGGTAAACAAAAAATTCCGGGAAAAATGGTTACAGTTCTTGGGATTTTCAGACCCCAGAGGCCCTCAGAGAGACAGCTGCAAATCTCAAGGTCACGCTGTGCCAAAAATAACCTTCTACTTTTGGCAAAAACCGTCCAACATGGCGGTAATCAGCATCGCCGTGTGCGTATGTCGATTGGCAAGCCAGGCAGGTGGATGGATCCCTCGCACCCCCGGCCAGATAGCGTTGCAATGTGACATGCCAAATCTTATCTGGAGCGAGACAGTAATTGCTTTCTTAAAATATATAGCTCCCCCTCAACATTATGGAAGTTTTCGGGGCACAAATCCACTATCTCTCGTCTTGTAATACCCGGTGTCGATATAAAACGTCAAATTGTTACCGGCTGGCAGTTAGTCGATTCGGTTTATTCAACAGACAAGGCAACAGAGAAATGATGATGCAAGGTGACCGAGAACATAATTCTATTAAATGTCTTCTTTTTTTTTTCTTGTTCGTATGACAAACGTAGCTAACTGTTGTGCATTTGCAGGAAGTGTGCGAGTTCCGTGTGTGCTCCTGCTGCTGCTGGCACTGGCCGCCCAGCTGCAGCTTAGCAATCAAACGGAATATATAACCAGCGGCAAGGACATCTGTCGTCTGTTCGCGGACGGCACAAAGCTGCGCAAACCGGGCTACTGCGATCGCTGGATCGTTTGCCAGGACTATAAGAGCACCGACGGCGGCACCTGCACCGGCGCCAAGCCCTTCTTCAGTCTGGCCAAGAACGACTGCATCAAGAGCCTGGAGTCAACGGACACGTACTGCAGCTCGCCGTGCACAACGAAGACCAACGGCTACGTGGGCGACAGTTTTAACTGTGCTAACTGGTATTACTGCGAGAAGGCCAAGCTGCTGAGCAGCGGCGTTTGCGCCAACGGCATGTGGTTCGACCAGACCAAACAGGTGTGCGCCTATCCCAAGGACGTCACCTGCAATGCCCATTACGAGATATGCAATATTCTGCCCGTGGATACCAAGAGCAAGGACGAGCTCAACTGCAATTCGTATTTGACCTGCAAGTCGGGCAAGAACACAACCGTCGCCTGCGACGAGGGCCTCTACTTCGATGTGGCGACGACCACGTGCATTAAGAAGGCTCTCGTCCAGTGCGATAAGCATCCGTATCCCGTTGACGTGTGCGGCACTAAGAAGCTGGCGAAACGCGGCGTGTTTGTGGCCGACGGGGCCACCTGTCGCGGTTATTTCTATTGTCGCGATCTGGGCTCCGGTGTGCCCGATCCCGATCCGCAGTGGCATCAGTGCCCCGTCGATACCTTCTTCAACGAGAACCTCGAGCTCTGCCAGGACAGAAATGCGCGCAAGTGCTCTGAGGATCGTTGCGATGGTCGCGACTCTGGCTTTGAGCTGGCCCAGGTCGAGGGTTGCCAGGACTATATCGAGTGCGAGAATGGTGTCGAGAAGGCGGAGTTCAAATGCGACACTAATATGTATTTTGATGTTCAGACTCAGACGTGTACGACAGAGAAGAAGAATTATTTCATCTGCAGCTCTGATGACGACAAATATGATCCCAATAATTGGAATTAATCAATAAATTGATGTAAATATTTGCATTTCTATATAGCAAACTAGGCATTAAGTAGATTGACTTTATTTGTTTAAATTATTTAATTGTGTGTAACGGCACAATATATCAAAAAAATATATACTACCTCAACTAGTTCACAATCGTGCAGAAACTGCAATGAAGCAGTGCAAAGCTGTGTAAGCTGCAGTTCCAGCAAGCAGTACATTTGTACGCACTGCTTGCGTCACTTTTGCGTATTATATAAAATGCACTGCTTTCCTTAGCGCGTTAATTTAAATTCGTGTTTTGGCTAAAAGCTTTTATAGCTTTATATAATTAAACTTTAACTTAAAAACTTGATATAAATAAATTTAGTTTAATTTGATTCAAGTTTCATAAAATCTATATGTATAATATTTTCAGATAACGCCCTGGAAATCATCTCATAAAGAAAGAAATACTATTCTGTTGATGTAACAAAACCTAAGCGTATATGTTCCAAATTATATTATACGTAATTATATCATTTTTATATAATATTCTTATATTTATATATGTATATTCATGTATTTTTATATTTGATTTAGGACTTTTTCTTTTTTGATACAACTAAGCCCTCTTTTTGTGTGCCAATTAAAAAACTATGCACTTTGCAGAGGCTAAACTGAAAATGTGAGTAAATTTCGACATGCTGCAAACACTAATTATTGTTTTACACTGACCCATTGCGTTTTGGGCATTTTGTGCCGTGAGCCCCGCACTTCCAGTTAACCAACTTCGTCTGGATGCCATGGCAACCGAATGTTGGTTGGTCCTGTCTGCTGTCAGACGGAAGACGCTCCAACTCCGCTGCAACCGGGGGGTGGTTCAACGCCCAACCAAGAGAGTATTGACGCTGCACACACAACTCCCATCTTGCAGAGCTGCACAACTGCAAGCTGCAAAATTTCGCTTTTTTCGATGTAGAGACTTTCGCTGTAGTTTTCGTTTTAGACTTCGATGTGACAGCAAAAGCAAAACCCAAAGAGACAAACGCAAAAAGGAATTTCACGTGGGAGTGTGTTAGTAAGGCTAATTGGCTTTGATGCTGCAATGGGCTGAAACCAAATTCGTTAAATGAATGGTGACAATTTTTTTTTGATTTTTGCCATTTTTATATAACATCGCAATTAATTTTTTTAACAAATATTTTCGGTATGGCATGTAAAACCTTTTTTTGCAAGATATTTATTTTAATAGAATATATTAAGCATTTATTTTTTATATGATTGATTTCTCTTGGTTTTTACAAATGAGTTAACTTTTAAAAAAATGCCCTTTATACTATATTTAAAACATATTACTGTCCTTTACATAAAAACCTTTTCAATCACTTTGAACTCATAACTTATTTATACAAATGTAGAATTTATGTAAAGTAAATTACTTTTGAGCACATGCTTTTTTTTTTTTGATAATTTGCTTATGAGAAACCTTTGGCAACGGTCAGTTGTTAATGTTGTTGTTGTTGTTGTTGTTGTTGGGGCACTCAGACAACACCCTGTGCATTGTGTACCTTCTAAGGGTTGTCCCGGCAGTTATTGTTCCTGAATTCGACATGTGTTAGTTTCTGTCTCACCTCGTTTTTAGTTTCTTTGCCATTTCTGGTAATATCAATTATACCCAGCTCTCTGCTGTTAGAAAGTTTCATAGAAGCCACCCTTCGAAATTCCGCTTTATATTTTTTCTTTAGACTTTTCGAGTGGGATCCCGGTTGTGCTCCCTTATTGGTTTCACTGCCACTGGCGTCACGTCTGCCGCACTCCGCACTCCGGTCTTCGTCCCGCTCCAACGTCTGCCATTTTGGCTTTTCCTGCAGGAAGCTTGCATATTTTACGTGTTCCACGTTGTTGTTGTTGTTGTCGCAGTTGTTGTTGTTGTCGGAGTTGTTGTTGCTTTGTCTGTACGGGCATCTGTCTATGCACTGTGTTCGCTGTGTGCTGGTGCCCCAACTCTTCACTTTTATCGATTGAAATGTGTCTCAGGCTGTGAAATACAGGTCATTGATCTGCTCGTGCCTTTTTCGCAATCATGAAGCGACGAAACGCTTCTCGTGTTGTCTGGATTGAGAGCGAACCGTCGACTTAGCCAAATACCCTGCAACAAACAGCGGCTTAGAGTTGCATAGAAGTGCATCAACTTTTGAAATGTTATTGAAGTTTATATGTAAAATATGGCTTGTTCTTTAATGTTTCAATAGAACATACAGATTCTCCTTTATACTTCAAATTGTACCTTTGATTAAGTTCAAATTTGAGTATAATTAATTCAAAAATTTTTATTTAGTTTCTATACTCCATTTTTACCAGCATATAGTAAATAAAAAGTCTGGCTTTTAGGTAAGTATATTTAGTTTAAAATCCATTTGCTTATCATTAAATTTCTTTTTAAACCTTATTAAGTTTTCAGTCTAAGTTATTGATTTTGATTATATTTTTTTTAAAATTACCCAAATAGTTTGGGTAATTAAATATAGTTTAAAATGCATTCCTTTATCATTAAGCTTTTTTAAATTGTATTAAGTATTTATTCTAAATTTTTGTTCTTTGGATTCTTAGAGGATTACATACAATAATAAGTAGAATATAAATATATATGTATATACTTATTAAAAGAATACAGGTCAGCTTTATATTTAATCAACTTCGATTCCCTTTTTTAAAATTTCGTTGGGCTCGATTTTACACTCACAAGCGAACAATGTCAATTTTACTAGATATGCATTCGGCCATACATAAAAGATGATATACTGTCCGATTCAACCACCATTTTTGAACCAGAGCCAACCCAAAAGTGTCTGCCCCAGTCGCCATTGCAGTCGCAGTCGCAGTCGCAGTCGCTTCCTTGTCACACGGTTTCCGTGTTGGGCAAACAGAGACGCAGTCGTCGGCGACGGCGACGGCGACGAGGGGGGGGGAGGGGAACGGAGAACGTTTGTGCTGGAGAGTGGCGACGATAACGAAATCGTTTTTAGCTTTGGGGTAGTGGAGCAGCCGGCGCGAGTGGGGCGCATTTTGTGTCATGTTGTGCACAAACTGTACCGAAAGTGCGCATAGAAATTCGCCAAGGCAACACGAGCAGGGCGGCCAGAAGGGCGGCCAGTAGACCAAGCCCAAGCCCGGGCCTGGGCCCGGCCCAGACAGTGGTAGAAAGAGAAACCAACTGCGACTTATGGCCCAGGATATGTTTGCCAAAGTTGTGGCTGTCAGCGTTTATTTCGAGGGTTGCACTCCGGCCGGAAAATGCGAATTAAAATAACAGCAAAAAAAAAAACACGAAAAAATGAAAAAAAAAAAACAAAATAAAAAAATAAAAAAATAAGCGCACTGCGAAGACGTCTGCTTGGCAGTGCGGTTCAATGACCAAATGCCGCCGATGATATCGCTCCATGTGTGCATGCGAATGGTGAATGGTCCGCACCTACCCAAATCGCCGCAGCCGCAAAACGCGGCTCGAATGCGACTAAGGAAAATGCTAGCAAACGAGTTGCAAGGTCGATGAACGCTGTTACAGTTGCAGTTGCAGCTGAAGAATCTGCAAGCTAAAGCGCAGTTAATGCCAAGCGTTTCTAGCCAAACACGTTTTCGGGCTCAGCCAGGCCACGCACAATTCGTGGCCACATTTGCAATTGTCTGGCAACGCCAACGCAGCCATCAATCAACAAAAAATAAATAACTACAACTTACAAATTTTACAATGTTCATCAAAGAAAAAATATATAAAATTGTTGAGCATTCGAAAGAAAGCAAATAATCAAAAAACTAAAACTTACAAATTTAAAAATATTCGACAAAGTTATTAACAAAATTATTGCGTATTAAGTTTAGGGTTCGAAACAGTTAAAAAAATAAAAGAGTTAGCTTTTGATAAATTTAGAATTAAAATATATTCTTTAACATTATTTTGGTTCAGTTCTTTGAATGTATTCCAAATAAATATATTCATTATTATTATGGTTCGATTCTTTGAATATATTCCAAAAATATATATTCATTATTTAGTTTCTTTTCAAATCTTTTTAGCTTCGAACCTCTTACCTAGGTTGCGTCATGTTGAATGCCCCAGCTCCCAGCTAGCTGGCGTTGCATTCAAAGCTTGGCGCTCTGAAGTGCCCCACAAAGAGCGCATGCGTCGTCGGGCGCATAGACATAGGATAATGGCCTCTGGAGTCGCCTCGCTTTTATTATTATCGCTGGCATCGTTGGCTGCAATCGAGGCATATCACAAAAGAGCCGACTTCGTCGTCGTCGTCGTCGTCATCGTCGTGGAACTCGCCCCACACTCTTACTTGGCGGCACTGCAGGCATTGACACTGACTCTTGCCCCTCCCCCCTCCCCCCCCCCTCTCTCTTGTTACCCCAGCCTGCTTCTGCTCCACTATTTGCTTGGCAATGGCAATGGCCATGGCACTCTATATGCTTCTGGTAGGTTCGTTTTATGCCACACACACACACACTTACTTGCAACACACATACACACCTTACCTGACCCAACTATTTGGATTTGCATTCTCAACATGTCAACATGTTAGGCTCGACTTGAAGTTACTCTATTTACATATTAATATATATACATATATTATATAATAATATATAACTCTAAGCCACCATGTTTAAGAAGGATATAATTATTTTATTGTATATGATTTTCCTTTAAATATTTCGTTGTCATAGCCAAGTTTATTCTGTTAATTTCTGAATTTTTATTTGCCAATTTGTTCCCTGCATAACATTAAAAACAATAACCAATTTCTTAGCATAATGATCACATAGCTTAAGCTGCTGTGGTTTAAGATATTTACATACTTTGAAACATCTCTTTTTTTAGACACGAGTTAATTTGATAATGAATTTCATAATTAAAATGAAAAAAAAAAAAAATTGCAAAATTGAAATCCGCCAGACTAAATAGAAAATTCATTTGGTCCGATCAAAGAAATTGGAGCACTGAATTGATAGCGAGAATTGGCCACCGATTGATCGACAGGATCCTGTTGTGGCTCAGTGATCACTTCGCAGTCCATGGGCTCGGCTGCGACCGGAGGATTGTTGTTGGCGTTCTGGCGCTTCATCAGGATGTTGGAGCAGAGGACAACGCATTGCTTGAGTTGCACAGGGCTGGACTTGCCAGCAGTTGAGGCCATAATTATGGAACGTCGAGTGGGTTTGGGTAGAGTTTTTGATTTTTTGGCTTTACCCTTGACAATCGCCGATTTGGGACGTCCTCTAAGGGAAGTGCGCTTTGTCGGCAGCTTTTTAGCGCTCCTGGCGCGTTTGAGCGGCTGAAAAAAGGATGTTCGAAGTAGGCAAATACTTGATAGGCTCATCATCTACACTTACCTTGGGCTGGGGCGGCAGCCTCCAGGGAATGGCGCTAACCCCATTGTTGAACTCGAGCGCCTGGCGCAATGCAAACTCCGAGGGGCCCGTGCGCACCACGATGCCCAGGTGGGTCAGGCTGCACAGCGATTTGAGGACATACTGCTCCAGGTTATTTATCGGCTTGTTGTACCGCATCTGCAAGCTAACCTGATGCACAATGGTCTGGGCCGGCACAAAGGCCGTTATAAAGTGCGTGGCCTGTAGCACGGACAGAGCCTTCATCACATTTCGATTGATCTTCTTGGGCACATTAAAGTTATCCATTTTCGAAAAAGTTGTAATATTTTCTTTTGAATTGTGTGTTGTGCTTCGACGAGCTGTGTGTTTAGAATGATGGAATCTAGTTTAAAATCCAGCCGACCCAATATTTCCTAAAACAAAATTTGTTTGTTTAAAATATAAGCACACTTTGTTTTTAAAATTTATAGAATGTGTTTTACTTAAGCTAGTATATTAAATAAGCTACTAACTTTTTATAACTTTACTGCGGCTGTAAAATTAAAATATATGTATATAAGCTGGATTAACTAAAAATAACTAACAAATATATGTATTTATATATATGTGTGTGTGTGTGTGTGTTTTAATCCTCTGTGGTTAGAGATGTTCATCTCTCAAATGAATGAGCCCGCAGACAGTTTTCACTAAATGATGAAAAGTGCATCACAATTAAAATGAAAATCAACGAAAAGGGAAAACTTTTTACATATAAGTATGCAGGGATACACAGGCAACAACACACACACTCACACACACACACACCAGCATGAACATGCACAAGAATAGAACAATAACAGACTAACCTATTGTAAAGTGGGGAATACAGACACAAGCATATATATAAATATGCATATACTATGTGTGTGTATGTGTGGATTTTATGCACACAAATTTACTGTTGTGTTGGCAACAATTTCCAAAATGGCGTCTCAGCATGACTATCTTCCCCCCCTCCGAAATGGCGTCCACATGCAACCAAATACGGGCAGCGTATCCTGAGGTTTTTGTCTGCTGCACAACTTCACAGCAGCAACAGAAATAAAAAAAAAAAAAAATAAAATAAAAAAACGAACGGAGCCGTAGCCAGTGGCATTGTGAGTGCAGAGCGGAGCAGGTCAATGATACCAAAAGTTAACCCACACCAGCAACGTCTGCGTCGCACTTGAGCAATTTTCACAAAAAGAAAAAAAAAAAATAATAAAAAAAAAAAGCATAACAAGTACAAAACAATAACAAAAGCAAAAACAAAAACAACAAGCAGAACGGGCCGCACCCTTTGGGCAAAGCCACCCACTGCCGCAGCCAACTCCAGAGTCAGCGCCAGTGTCAAGTTTACGCTACACACACACACACACACACACACACACAAACACACACACACACACACAGACCTGGTCATGAACTCCATTCTCCATTTTCAATGGCAGCCATAGGAGTCGCCGTACAAAAGCTCTTTTATCTTTGGCATGTTTAATTTTGTGCAGTGGAAAGCGAGTCGCGGGGGGAGAAACCAAAAAGAGAAAGATAGATGGAGAGAGAGAGAGAGAGAGAGAGAGAGACAGTAAAAAAGCGAATGCGGCAACTAACTATCTAGCATTTATGCCGCCACCCACCCCACGACAACATTCTAACCACCCCCACTCCACTCCACTCCGATCCACTCTACTCCACTCCACCCACTCACCCACTCTTCGCCGCACCTTTTAATGCTTCAACTGCACGGGGCAACTGCGACGCCTTATGCATCATTTATTGCCCCCTCCCCCCCTCTCAGCCCAACTATCTTTTTATCTTTTTCCTGTGCAGCAGCAACAACAACAACAACAACAACGTTGAACATGCCACGCCACAACTTGAACAACGCGGTGAAGGTCATTGCTACCAAAATTGTGTCTCCCTTTTGTCCTACTCTACTCTCGACTCAATTCGACTCGCATTCTCATTCGCAGCGCTGCAGACCAGAGCAAAAACACACAAACACACAAACACACACACTAACAAGAGCTGTCTGTCAGTGTGTGTGTGTGTTTGTTTGTTTGTTTGTGCGCATTTCTGCATTTAATCGTTAGCAACAACGACACACACACAAACACACACTGTGGCATAAACAGCACATCCGCATGCAATGTGAAGTTTGGTTTCAGCCAGAGTTGCCAGACTTCTCAGTTGCCCATACACTTGCCAAGGGTATTGCGATTTTGTTACCTACTATGTAACATCTAAAATGAGTATTTAAATATATGTTATGTGTATATTCTAAAGTGTGTCCATTCTTTCGACTTTTATATTTATAAATCATTTAGATATTTCTTTTATCATTTCTGTTTGCATAGTTCCTAATTTCTGTTGCAACTATAAAGAGTAGCTTATTGTTAGCCAAAAATCTTTTATTAATTTCGGACTTATCTTTAAAGACTAATACTTAGTGGAAAGAAAAAGCACTCTACAAATTAGTTTTTATTTGTTAACCTTGTTTGCTTTTCAAGCTATCCTAACCAAACATGGGCATGGCTAGCTTTTGTTCACTCTTAATACAATATATAAGATTTATCAATATCGGACTACCATATCATATAGCTGCCATAGGAACGATCGTTTCGAAAATTAGTTTTTGTAGGGAAAACTTTTTTGTCAATGTAGATATGTTGACCAAACTTAGCAACAATGGCTAAACTCTCATCATATCAGCCAAATCTTTCCAATATCAAACAAATATATCGGATAACTGCCATAGGAATGATCGGTCAAAAACTTTGTTTTTGTATGAAAAACTATTTTGTTTATCAAGATATGTTAACCAAACTTGGTATTTAGTAAAACTACTATACTCCTATTTAATTCCCAAAGTCTTATCAATATCAGACTTCTATATCATTTAGCTGCCATAGAAATGATTGATCAAAAATTAGGTTTTGTATTAACAAATTTTTTGAAATTCAAGATTTTCAAGTCATACCTTTAAATATTAAAATGGACTATACTTTTAATAACTAACCCAAATTTCATTGACATCGGATAAGTATTTCACATAGCTTCCATAGAAAAGATATGTCAAAAAATAGTTTGTTGTATGAGCAACTTTTTTGTTAATAAAGATATTCTGACTAAATTTATTTTAATTAAAAAATGTACTATGCTTTTATTATATAAATAAATTTAAACCTCTATTTTATATAGCTCCCATAGAAACAGTTAAAAGACCTTCTTAGCTACAGGTTTATAGAGTCTGTCTTTTGTGTATCTAACAGAAATATATTCGAATATATTCGGCACCCCCAAAAGAGAGCTGTCTGAACATGTTTATAACGCAGGCTATAACAATATGGGAAATAAGTGAGTAAGCCCGGCTAAACGAAACAGAAATGAGAATAAATTGCTGAAAGTGTAGCCCATCGAAAGCTGCTGTGGCAGTGGCAACACTGGCCCGCCAATTGGTATTACCACATCCCGAGCAGAGGCAGACTGCGTATAAAAAAGCAGAAAAGGAAAAACTCGTTCGCTCTGTGCGACCCGTTCCGCTCCCGTGCCAAAAGCAAACTGTGTCTGTGTCACTCAACCCACTAAACTTGCACACAATGCGACGGCGACCGCGACGGCGACGGCGACAGCGACGGCGACGCTGGCGACGCTTTCGACGCTGGCGATGATGACGACGAAGTCGAACTGTGCTCGGCGCATTCGTGTTCGCGACGCGTCGCTAGCTTCTCATGCACGTTGTTGTTGTTGTTGTTGTTGTTTCGGTTGCATGCAACATATTCTGCTTGTTGTTGACTCTATGCGCTCTCTGCAGCGTTGTGGATCTCGTTGTTGTCGTTGTTGCTGTTGTTGTTGCTGTTGTTTGCTGGTGCGCTGGGTTCAATGTCTGGTGGTTGACCTACCCGTACCAGATTTTCCGCAGGACGTGTTTTTGCCGCTGCCGCTGCTGCTGCTGCTTTTTACACTGCACTTTGCGCATTTGCTGTTGACTCATTTTGCATGGGGTGTCGCCCACGCCCTACACAACCCCCCACCCCACACGCCCAGCCATGTTACAAGTGAAAACTAAAAAAAGCAAAAAAAAAAAAATAAGAATTCGCGTCCAAAGTAAAAGTTGTGCAACTGAATTGGTTGCAGACTTTATTTAGTATCAGCTAAAATGACACAACAATTTGTTGCTGTTGTTGTTGCTGCTTTTATTGTTGGCCATAAAAATGTTAACTAAACAGTTGATTGGCTCATCTGCTCATCTTCAGCATCAAGAGGTCTGCGCTTGACCGTGGCCATGGCCAGCCCAAGCAGAAGAAGACACCAATTGGCCATTCTGCATGTATTGCATTGCATTCTATTGCCACTTATGGTGCAAGTTATCCAACTGGTTTTCCACTTGTAATTTCACTCGCTTGGCCAGTTTTCCGACTGGTGCCTGGTGCATGGAAAGCCAACAAACCGCACTGGAAACTATTAGAAGATTCAAGGCTAAGGCTGCATGTCTAAGGCTAAGGTCATTGCCATGCAGCCATGCTGCAAATTATACCCTGTAAAGTGCATAGCAAAAGGGCATTTTGCATACAATAACTACGAATATTAGATTCATATTTATACTATTCTCTGAAAGGATATTGACATTGATGTAGATATTCAAATACATTTTGTATTATTCACAATTTAAGAACTTTATTTTAATCAATTCTTTTTTAATAAAAATTACACAATTTGTTTCTTGAAGAAGCTTACAGGGTATTTATGCTCACCTGACAACATCTTTATACTAACTTGTTCTATGAGCGCATTTTCGCATTTGAATGCAGCTTTGGAAAACTAGTTTTTCACCATTAAGCTGCAAGACAAAAGCCAGTTATTATGATTTTTCTTTACCAGGCAAAAAAACAAAAAAAGGCGGCTGGCCAAGCAAGTTCTTCGCTTACCTGTTGTGTTAGAGAAAGTTCTGAGTGTGTGTGTGTGTGTGTGTCGTAACGTTTGGCTCTTCCAGCGATTACATGGGAGAAAGTACTTCGGTAATGGAGAAAGAAAAAAAATGAAAATAAAAAAAATACCCTGCTGGAATCTGCTGCAATTGTCATGTGTTATGTTGTTATGCCAATTGGAACTAGGTAAGGTGAGTCACAGTTTAGCGCAATTGCAACCCTCGTTGTAACTGTTGTTGGCAACAACCAAACAGCGAGTGGCACGAATGACAAATTGCCCAGCAGACCTGACACATGCATATCGTGCAGCTTGCCACACAAAACCCAAAGAGTTCCAGGTGCAACGATCCAAAGTTTCCCGAACTCGGGAAATACACTAAGATAAATCTGCAAAAATGTATGGCCAATAATAATAAGTTGTAAGTAATTTACATAAGGAACTTAAAAAGTTTTCGCAACCTTTTTGAAGGTTGTGTGTGCGCTGACAATGCCACAAGGAATAACTAACCTTGCCAACTAGCTTGGCCAAGTCCTTTCAAATAAATGACTAAGGTCACCGTACGCTCGTCGCAGCCACTTTCCACCCATTTGGATGTCGCACTGTACTATCTCTTAGCCTTCGCAGTCGGGCAGACTGTGTCTGCGCTTTATAACCCCCTTAATGGCAACAAAGCGACGCCAGCCCCCCCCCCCCCCCCCCCCCCCCCCCCCCCCCCCCCCCCCCCCCCCCCCCCCCCCCCCCCCCCCCCGACCAATCCCCTCCTCGGCAAACATGAACCCCCAAAATTGTCAACTAATATGAGAAGCGCAAACTTTCGCTAATTGTAAGTGCAACATGGGGCATGCAACCGATGACTGATGGATTTTGTGAGATAACAGACGAGACGAGCTGGGTTGAGTCGAGACATATGGTGACGCAATGTGCAGCATGAAGGTCAATAAACCGTAATTCGTGACACAGACAAACGAAATTTGGGCTGCACTTGTTGGGGAGGTTTTTGTAACGGGATTAACCCATTGATTTAAAAGGGTTTGGTTTTTGCATACATATGTGAAAACATTTTGTATATAAGATGCGAAATAAAAGACATTTATATAAGCCAAGTCAAATGAATATATAAAAACTGTCTAACACAACTTGGAACAGACGGATTATCCTTTTCCATTATTATTTTTTTGTTCTTTTTTGGTAATTTTTGTCATAGTAAATCTGACAGCACATGCTCATGACTAATGTACACCGAGTACAAAAGCCGTGACGAACTTTGAACCTGCCGTTTAACCTGACCACCCCCTCAAATTGATAGCAGGTGCAATGGACACACGTTGAAAGCCGGCGCCTCCTAAGCCACAAAAGATTACTCATCCAGGCCCTAGAGCGAATGATTCACAAATGTGCGCACACCTTTATGCTTTTATATAAATAAAGCATGGCCCGGCCAGGCGCATGGTATGCCAAACATGTCCTGTCGAACAACGGCAAACGTCATTGGGCTCCCAAGGGCTCCCAAAGTGAGTCACTGACCGGGCGGGCGCTACGCTATTTGGTTTTTTTTAGGGGGTTTTGGGAGTGTGCATAAATAAAACAAAGTGGCGTCGTCTTGTTTCGTTGAACTGCTGCGGCGGCTGACTTATAGCATACATTTTTGGGCTGAGTCGAAATTAGCCCCAAAAAGTTGGTTCAGTGCACGCACATTGACCTAATAATTGGCCACAATTCGATACGCTTTGGGGCATTCCATTCGAATCCCACTGTCTGCCTCTTTGGCTAACGGCCCGCAAGGGAGCTTCAAATAAACATAAAAAATATTGGGCGACACTTGCAAATTCCACATATGCATTGGCAAATTAAGAAAATGTGGACGCAAAAAAAAAATGATTTGTTAGAGAAATGAAATGTAGACACTTTCCAAATATATAGATAAATTCCGCTTCTTTTTTATTTTTCATTTTGTTTTCAATCCTTCAGACTCTACTCTATTCAGTACTTCTTATCCCACTCTTTCTCTTCATTTCTCTCTCACTTTCTTTCTTTTTCGCTTTCATTTATTAATTAGATTTCATTCTCTCTGAATTAGGCTCTCTTCTCTTCAACTTAAACATCGCCTTTCTATGCAATTTTCATAGATTCAAGTATCAGTTGTTAAATTTCCTTAACTTCGGACACAAATGTATATATGTATATGTATATGTATATCCATTGAGATAATCACTGTAACAATTAAGTCCTGACAAAAAGCGTCAAATGTCACGAAGAGATTGTTAAATAATTGTCAATGCAAAATGTAAAAAGGACAATGGGGTTCGCTGATGGCCAAGCCATAGTTAGTAGACAATGGCAAGCGACAACCCTGAAATTAATCCCGTCTGCCCAGCAGCCAGACCGCAGCCCAGCCCAGCCCTGCCCCACCCACACGCCCACGTCCACGTCCACGCCCACTCAATGTCATTTGCAGCAGGCAGCAGCTGCAGAAACCGGCACCCGGGTTTCAGACCTTGGCAATGAGAGCTGGCAGAAGCCAGGAGCATGGAGCATGATGCAGACGAGGAGCTGGTTAAGTCCCTACTGGAGGTTGGAGTGCCGGAGTCCGGCTTCGGTGCGGCGTCTGTATGTATGCATGCGGAAATGCGCATGCTTGCGTGTCCTTGCCCTTGGTAGTGAGTCCTTTCCACAGTTGTAGTGAGTGCCCCTGAAAACTGTTAACCTTCGTGCAGCGCGGACGCAGGACTGTGCAATGTGCAACAAACATGCGCGTTGCAGTTGCAGCTCACAGAGAGAAAGACCCAGAGAGAGAGTGAGCGAGTGACAGAGAGAGAGAGAGAGAGAGAGAGAGAGAGAGAAGTGCATAGTTAGCTGCTCTGAGATGTGCCACCATACCTAACCTACAAAATGAGTTTTGGGGTGTCGTCTGGCTGCCCCTGCTCCAAGCTGGGGCATATTTCATGGCTCTGTCATTGCCATTGACCATGATATTTAGCCAATGTCAGTCAATGGAGGTAAAAGCCGGATAACCTTACGATTGCAACATTCCATGCAATAGCCTCGCCTTTCTCCTTTTGGAGGTTGCGAATTCGGCGCAAGGATATGCAATATCAAGACAAACTCAATCTAAATAGCGACCTCTAGAGAAACAAAGAAATTAGTGCTCTTGGAAAGGGGGTGGGGCGAGTTGGGCGGCAGGGGTTACGTCTTACAAACCACTCACTGTTTGGAAGAAAATACACTGAAAAGGCTTTGCTTTCGATATATCGCCCGAGGGTTGCAACTCCAGACAGACAATCCGTGGCGTTGTCAACGCCCCACCCACTTTTGATTTTTGCAATTATATATATATTTGTAATTTCTATGCTACGACAACTCCAGGAATTCTATGCCAAAGTTTGCAACCCCAAAAAAAAGCACACATCAAGGGGCAGCGGCAAAAACAACGGTTCCAGACGCAACCGAAACCAACTACGAATGTTTAATAAAACGTAGACCAGTCACAGGATACCCTAGCTTGAAATATATTGTATATATTCCATCCTATTAATATTAGTCCTATATAAAACTAGTTTGATATACAAGTTAATTTAAATGTTGACCAATTACAATATACCCTAGATCATCTTTATACATCTTTTCTAACTTTATCAGAAATGCTATAATTATTATTTTTATTATATATTTCATATTGACAAACTGCCATGCACGCTTTACCGATATACAGCTTTTATATATCCTTTATACCAATCTTATCTATCCATAACACCAGAAATATTTAATATTATCATATTTATTCACTTAAGGTATAATTTATTATATTTTCCAACTATTATATACTTTAGAACGCAATTTGGATTAAGACTTTTCATTCGTTGTCATTTCTTAGCTCCCCAATGAATGTTAATATGTACATAATAAAATATGGGTCAACTGCAAACTACCCTGGAATAATATACAAAGCTCAATATATATACTATTTACTTACGTCTTGCTAAACATAAATATTTTATACAAAAATTTACATATTATTATTTCACAATTACACTAATTTATTTAAATATTTAGCATACCCCTTTCATTTGTAGACCCTAGGGTGTAATAACAGCGCAAATCTGCAGCCCAACACTTCCGTCCTCGCTGCCGTCGTCATAGTCGGTCCCTTGTTCATTGCACCCCCAACGTATTGTACATTGACTTCTCTGGGCTACGCTTTGTTTTCTGCATTCGCCGAAGGCAACGGCGACGACGGCGTCAACGTCGCCAGAATGCGCTCACTTTTGCTCTCACGCTTACGCTCACGTTCACGTTCATGCTCTCGTTCTCGTTCTCGCTGTTGTTCTGGGCGCTGGTCTCTCTCTCGCTCTATCTCTGTGGCTGAGCAACATTCCCATACCACGACCTACCTTACCCACACCCACAGTGCGCTTTCAGCTTTCTGCTTTGGGCTTTGGCCATTCTTCCGTGCACAACTCCCGCCCAGCCAGTGCGAGCAGAGGGCAGAGGCTGTTGCTGATGATGGTGATGGTGTCTGCCGCCGCCTCTGTCGCCGTCGCAGTCGACGCTGCTGCACAAATTCGCAGTTCGTTTTCATATTGAAAGTAGAATTTTTCACTTTTGCAAATTTCTGTCTCGTTTCAGTCGCGTTAACGACGTCATGTCGCACGTTTGTTCTGCATTTGGCACTCAGCGACTAGTTTCCAGGCAAATCTCAGCTTCAATTGCGCTCCGAATTTTTTTTTTGTGTCGCTTCTTCCTCTAGTCTAACGGCAAATAAATGTGAGAAATTAACTTTCAATTATTGTAATTAATTATAACTCGGTCGAACTGTGCGAATCGCGCGTGTGTGATCAAAATGATCATTACTCAATCGTAATGATCATTTATTAAAAGTGTGCAGCAGCATTTGGCGGACAATTGGAATATATGGATAATGTAGGAAATGGTGATAATTACACGCTGCTAAGCAAATCAAAGATGAACAGCAAAAGAGAACAGGAATGAATTTATGAGACATTAACAGAAATGAATATGAACATTTTTAATAGTTTTCAGTTAGAAAGTGTCAAATCTTGTTTAAGGTAGCGTAACTATTGACCCGATCGCCGACCTTTCACTCTCGGGATCGTTTCAGTTAAGTAGTCGCGTCCGTCCCCCATCGAGGACTCCAGAAAGCGCTTGTCTGCCCAAAATGTCTGACTCATTCCAGGCCAGCCCACAAATGGCGCCCACTTTTGCACAACAACTTCAGAACTCCAGACATTGCAACCCTCATTAAGCCCCCCACCCCCCAACCTTCAATGTCTGGCCCGAGCGGGGCGGGCTGCAACTCCAATTACCCACACAGCCCAGAGCCAACGGTTGTCGCATCTCTGTGTTCAGTCTGTGCGCTAACAGTGCGCTGCTCGCTCAACTGTAGCGCCGCTGTAGACGCGCTGTAAAGTGCGCCAGTGGCACACACATCGACAGCCGCAGCTGCTGTTAACCTTGCCTTGGTATTGGTGAACTTGACTAAACACGCGCCAGCTGCTCTCTCTCTCTCTCTCTTTCTCTTTGTATCGTTCGCTCGAACGCTTCGCTCTCACGCTCGCGCTCTCCCCATTTTGCGTTTCTATTTCAAGTTCTTTTTCATGCGATGTGGATGTGGAGCGGCGTCGTCAGCAATGAGCATTCAGTGTTAAGGTCAATACATTTGTTGTGTTTGCATTGCATGCATGCAAGTGTGTGTGTGTGAGTGTGCGTGTACATGTGTTTCCACATGGCTGCAATGAGACCGCATCTATGAGGTTGCATTTCGTTTGCTGATTACTTTGCTATTGAATTTTGTCACTGGCGCTTGTTGTTTATGTGCGCACACAACTTGTCATTTATTTATTGCTCATTTGTCGTTGCCGCTTTCTGTGTGTTTGGGGTCAAATTCTGACTCTGACGACCTGACGTTTACGGAAGCTTTTCATGTGCGCTGCCCTTGTTTGTGTTGTATTTCGCATGATTTATGAATTGACTCACGAGTATGCAACACATTTGAAACGTGCCCCGTAAGGTATTAGCAATGACAACTGGGAAAGTGCATGAATAAAAGCATAAAATACTTAACACTTACGCCTAACGGAATCTGATACTTTCTAGCTTTTAACTCCGATAGAAGGTCGCGCAATAACTACACAATTCGCATGTACATTTCTACGAACCTACCTCAATGCGTAACTCTGTTTGTCTGGTTTAGTTGCTTCTTACGCATATTACTCATACGCACTGTTCCTTTTGTGTTTCGTTGTTGGGGCGGAAGTTGCCGCCCACCCAAACTTCGCTTCACATACACAACAGTCGAAAAAGCACAAAAAACAAGCAACCCCCTTTTTCACTTTTTTGTAAGCAACCCCCAGCTAGCTGCCGCAACTCCGTCGAATTTTGTGGACCCTCCTCAGTCCACAATTTGTTAACCCCAAACGAAACTTGGTTTGTGCGTGTTTGTCGTTCGCCTGCTCATTCGCGTTTATTTTTGTTTATTTATGTTTTGCTTTTTGTATTCTTTACAGCTTTGCTTCCTCGTTTGCTAGCGCAAGCTCTCGGTCGCGCTCTCACGCACACAAGCAAACAGACGAACGCTGCTCTCTCGCTCGCTCTGTGCAGTCGGCTTTCGTTGCTTCCTCGCGCTCGCGGACGTGCCCACTTTGCAGTCGCACACAACGACAACGAACGGTTTTCACTTTCATTGTGCAGCTTATTCGCCCACTCACACCGACTCTCGTACACACAAATACACACGCAGACCTGCTCTCAGCAGGTTTCTGTGTTCTGTGCTCCATTCTGTTCTGTTCTTTACTCGCCTGCAAGCTTTTGCGATTTTCAGTTTCAGTCAGAGAAAGTACGGCGCATGCAGCGGTCGCGAATTTAAAGCACGCGACCATTGATCAAGTTCAACCAAAATAAAACCACCAAATTATCGCCGTCGCTAATTAAGTTTGCAATTAATTAAACGCTGCTCAACGAGTGCTGGAAAAATGTGCAACAATTGCAGACCGTTTAAATATAAATAAATAATTATTGTACTCTGTACAAGAAGAGTGCAAAACTTTTTTTTTTTAAGTGGTTAACATTGAGTCGGCTCTGTGCCCGTATCTGTGTCCGTGTCAGCGTCGCACTGTGTCCTTGTCCTTGTGCAGCGCCCATCGGTCGCAGGCAACACAGCCGAACAGCTGTTGGTTGCTTGCCAGTTCAAGTCCTCGTGCTCGTCCTTGTCCACGTCCTCGTCGCTATCGCTGTTGCTTCACCTTGCTCTTGAACGCTGCCTAGGCCCTCAATGTCAGTGGCAAACCCATTGCCATTGCCATCGTTGTAATAAAATTAAATAAAAAAAAAAAAAAAAAAAAAACAAAAAAAACATTTCGGCACAAATCGTCACTTTGCATGTATCGTAATATTGGACCCGGACCCAGACCCAGACCCGGCCCCAGTGCCCTAGTCGTGTCCAGCTGTTGCTGCAAAACTTAAACAAAATCAATCTTAATATGCTGCACGAAACAGCTGTGGAGTTTTAGTAAAAGTATCTGACAAATAGCAATGTGTTTTAATAAGCTTTACCTATTAAATAAAAGCGTGCATTATTCGCCAGGTACAAAGGTCAAATGTCAAAAATAAGTGCGAAACAAAGGATACACAACTCAAAGGACTCACCCAAAGAGATCCGCAACAAAATCTATTACAAAGTTATAAATGACATAATCGTCGTGTTAAACGTGCGATAAATCAGAATCTACTATGAAACATTTGGGTTCGGCCTTCAATAAAGCCCAGCTTAGACAAACCATTTTGAAGTTGATGATAAAAAAAGATCACGCAACTATAACTAAAACACACACACTTATACATATATTTTTTTAAAGGTGTTTAACAGTACAATTCTACAAGAAAAGTTTGACAACAACAACAATATTAATTAACTTAAATGCTCAGGTGAAAAAAATACTAATAAAAATCAAATTATAAAAATAATATTAATTAGCAAGCAACTATCGCGTTGTGTTTCATGTGCAAAATATTATAATATATACCTGTATAACATATATATAAATATATATATATATATATATATATATACCTATATATTTTTGGAGACAAAGCAAACATATTAATCTTAAAAGAAACGTTTATACATCAAGTGAACGAATCTAACTTAAATGTTATAAAGCGCGCCGACAAATTGTCATAATTAAAACACAATTCTCGACGTTATCAAATCAACGGCTATTCTCGTACTCTATAACACTCTAATTCAAACACACACACATACATACGTATATCTTATTAATTATAAAAAGTTTTTATGGAAAACTCTACAAGTATTCATCATCAAATATCATAAGATAAAAGTATAATAAATAATGCATTGATTAATTGTATGATTTTTGCATATTATTCAACGATTTTAAACAATCAACTCATCAATCAAGCAAACAAACAATCAGGTCTTTAAATTATTTATAAATGTAAGTGCTGCTCGTCATTTTAAATACAAAACGTAAGATAAGAATATAAATGTTTTTATATAATTCGACTCTAAATGAATAAGTACTAAAATTTGATTTTTGGTTTAGTTAAAATCTTTGTTTTCACTTTCTTTCACAATTTGAAATCAAATTAAGCTTTGATTTTTTTTTTAAACATATTTGTATTTGTATGTAATTATACTTATTTGTGCTAATTTCTTGTTCTTTCCCTTTGTTCAGATACTTAAAATACCTACGACATACTCATATTCAACAACAAATAAAAAGCTGCTGTGGAGACGAAAAGAAAAGAAAACCAAGAACAAGTATTATTAGTTATTAACATTGAGCTCTCTCCCAACATTCTCAATCACAACAAGGCCTCATCATATTTAGAACTGGGCAGGTTTAAGGACAACGCTAGCAAAGTAAGGACACAATTCTAGGTTAGCCGAGAAACAAAACCAACTACGAATACATAAAAACAAACTTTGCAACTTGAAGGCTGATACCATTTTGATAATACAAAAGCAGAAAAAACAAAATAAAAAATATATATATGCAACAAGTGTAAAGAAGAAGAGACTGATTTTTACAAGAAGAAGAGAAGTTGAGGAGCAAAGATATTACTTAGAGGCAGAACAGAGGCAAGTGATTCGGGATCAAATCCAATAAGCGAACCTTTCCCACACACAAGGAAAACATCACACGCACATATATAAAGTATATAGATATATATATATATATATATATATATATTTTTTGGTGCGATTTGCAACATGCTGAAGAAACTTAAATGCATGGAGGCAGCTGCTGCCGCCGCCGCTGCCGCAGCCGCAGCAAATGCGCCCAACGCCAAGTTGATCAAAACGGAGCCCATCGACTTCGAGATGTTGCATCTGGAGGAACAGGAGCCAAGCAGCAGCAGCAGCAGCAGCAACAGCGGAGGAGCTGCCAGTGGTGGAAGTGGTGCAACAGTAAATGCCGCTGCACCACAGCGCTACACGCACGTACAGGTGCAGACGGTGCCGCCGCGACAGCCAACGGGACTGACCACGCCCGGCGGCACGCAGAAGGTGATTTTGACGCCGCGCGTTGAGTACGTGCCGCAGCGGGCGGGCAGCGGCGGCGGTTGCGTCAATAGCCTGGCCGGCATTAAGCACATCTATACGCAGAACGTAGCCGGTCCGGCGGACAATGCGGCACCGCAAATAATTATTACGCGGACGCTGCCAACGACGCAGGCGCACGCTCATCTGTCGCGGCGACACTCCGCCAGCCCCTCCGCCACCCACTATCAGCAGCAGCAGCAGCAGCGGCTGTCCTCCTCGCACGCACACTCGCCCCCGCCCCTGCACCACCAGCAGGAACAGCAGCAACAGCAGCAGCAGGAGCAAATGCATCATCGCTCGTCTGGACAGCATCATGTGCGCGTCATACGCGATGGGCGGCTGTACGAGGAGTCGCTGTCTGCCAGCGGCTGTTCCGCTGGAGCGCGACGTCATTCGGTTTCGCCGCCGCCGTTGCATCATCATTCGCGTTCCGCGCCCGTCTCGCCCGTCATTGCCAGGCGCGGCTATGTGGAGCAATATCAACAGCAACAGCAACAGCAGCAGCAGCGTCAGACGCCACCGCTGGCACCGCCTGCAACGCCGCCAGCACCGCCGCCGCTGCCACCAGCTGCTCAGCAGCAGCAGCAGCAGCAGCAATTTCTTGGTAATGCGCCGCCCACAGCTGCTGCTCGCAAGTTCGTGGTCAGCACCAGCACGCGTCACGTTAACGTCATTGCTGCCAACCACTTTCAGCAGCAGCAACAACAACAACAACAGCAACAACAACTACATGTTATTACCAATGTCAGCTCAAGCAGCGCCCCATCCGCCTCAGCCTCCTCATCCTGCCCAGCCACCTCGTCGTCATCGTCATCGTCGTCAGCAGCATCCTCGCATATCTTTCGCACGCCCATCGTCTCCAGCAGCAGCAACAACAACAGCAACAGCAACAGCAGCAACGGTTGTCAGCAACAGTTGACGACACACCAACTGCACAACAGCAACAGCAACAACAATAACAACGGCAATGCGGCAATGCGCCCGCCGCCACCTCCGCCGCCACCCAAGGTGAAGCATGCCTCCAGCATGGGCAACAACAACAACAACAATAACAGCAGCAACAACAACATTAACAACAACAGCAATGGCGAAGAGCCGTCCAGCTCAATTCCTGATCTAGGTAAGTGCAAGCTTAAGCCCTGCCCATTTCACCAAAGCTAAACTCAAGTAGCATATATACATAATACAAATATATATATATACATATATATATATATATATATATGTATATATAGACATATTTAACTGTTACCCGTTGACCCTGGACGCAGCTTGTCGCACAAGTGCACTACACGCAATCATAAAGTCGATAACTTGACTGGTTCTAAAAAAACTGTACAACAAAATGATAGATTATCAATATAGAGCTATACTCAATAAATCAGGCCCAATTACTGTTACGCAGCTAAAACAGATATATAGATAAACCAAAGTTTCCCTATATACAATTGAAGCTTTGAAATATCCCTGAGTTATATATTTTAGTTAAAGTCAACAGTTTCTTGATACCAAAAGGTCCCTAATAAAATTTCTAGTTGTATTACTTTGTTTAAAATATATTTCGTTTTTAGTATAGTATACGTATAAAGCTTTTGTATACCCTATAAAATTTATTTTTTATCACAAAGTTATGCCAAATAGAAAAAATACAAATTTATAGATTATACGAAAACATTTAATTTTCTATAAAATTCTTAGCAAAATTCACTTTGATAAAACTCAAAGCTGTTAAAAATTAACAAGTAATTAATATATTCAATTATTTGTAAGCTTTAAGGAAAACTTCGGGCAAGTTCAAAGATTAAGCACTTAAGCCAAAATCAACAAAATTCATATGAAGCTTATAATTTTGCAAAATTTCATCATTTTATAAGCCCCATTGAAGTCCTTCAGCACTGTGTAGCACAGTGTAAGTCTATAATTCTGTATTATGTAGTAAATCGAAATCGTTCGACAACCAAGTGAATCGTCGGCTTATGGAGCTGCTCAACAGTTATTTAGCCAAGTCAAGTGAATTTCGCATGAATATGCACACAAGTTGTTATACTATGTGCATATACGAATATAGAACGAGCAATATCAACTTACAACCATGTTGTTCGATATAACGGCAGTTGGCGTTGTTGTTTTTTTACAGTTACAGTTGCAAAAGGTCAAATGAAAATACAATGAACAAATGATTAGTGAGCAAACTACAATCTAATGATAGATATGTTTATTTAATTACATTATGTACATGTATTTGTATCTGTGACATGTCATGTTGCATGCCAAGGTTCAGATGGCACCGAGCGGAAGTGCTCGGCACCTGTTTATATTTGGCATCTGAACCAGATTCGCTTAGTGCCCGGAACAAACGCATATATATATATGTATTTGTACATTGTATATACATATGTACACACATCCATCAGGGTATTAAATGAGTGTCAAATTAGCGCTTAAAACGCATTACATCACGCCGTGATTTTTGTTTAAATACTTATATACATATATGTACATACATACATACATACATATATGTATATATGTAAATGTATATATGCAAATATTTATTTATTATATATATTTAGAACGTTGCCAAACTACGCCTCGAATTTTATTTCAATTTAATTATCAATTTAAATTGAAACTGTTCTCAGGCTGACTTCCCGCCCCCTCCCCCACCCTCCGTTTGACCAACGGTCCATTCTCTCTCTTTGCTCCTCCGCTCCGCTCCTCTTTCTCCGCTCTCCTCCGCCAACTCGATTTTCGTTCCAATTTTTTCTTTGCTTGCTTTTTGTGTGTTTTTGTCAAGGCTGCCAGTTTTTTGTTTTTGTTTGTGTGTTAATTTTGTATATACGATAATTCTTTTGCGTGTCTGTTTTGTATTTTTGTTTTTTTTTGCGAGTGTGTGTGTGTGTGTGTGTGTTGCTGTTGTTGTTGTTTTGACTGAGGCTTTTTACCTTGAACTTCAACTGGAATAAACTTGGCGCGCTCAGCTTTTAATTCTCAATTCTCCAGCACCTATATGTAAAAAATAAGCAGATTTCTCGACTAGAAAATACCCTTTTTTATAGTGTAAACTCTTTAAACAAAATATGCTCCTAATCTCAAAGTGCTGTAAGAAAACAAGTTAACATTTATTGCTTTACAAAAAGAAAATATTTTTTTTGTTAACTTAAATAGCAAGTGAATGAAACAATTTATATGCCCACTTAAATATTTTTAAAAAATATTGCTTATTCAGCAAATATGCTGTGATTTTGCCTACTTATATTGTAATTATACAAATTGCGCATAAAAATAAAATACATAAACACATTTGAAGTTTATACGATAAATGCTGACTGTACATGCTAAAAATTACCTTAACATAGATCATATATATATGTAAATATAAACGTGTGTATATACATATATAACAAAACAAAAAAATGTTTGCTTTGCTTTTCTTGTGATTTGTTTAATATATTTTTGTTTGTTTCAAAAAGCAAGCGAGAGAATTTGCATTGTTAATTCAACTGGGGTGGAATATATCCGTTCTGTCTGCGCTCGCTGAATGCGAATCAGGAAAAACCTTTCTAAAAATATATTTAAATAATGCAATTCGAACTAAAAGTGAAAAGCAAGTTCAATGCTTAAATTTAAAGCCCAGCTGTGATTAATTCCGTGCGTGCTTATGCTTCGTTTCGTTTTGGCCACACTCTCGCCAAACCAGTTAGAAGCACCAAAAAGGCCCAGTTAAAAGTGACAGTAGACGTCGCCTTTGGCGTAGACTGGGCCCCGTCATCGGCATTCTAATGATTTCATTTCGTTTGGCAACTGTCTCAGTTATACAATACGCATATATGGCCAGTCGGGCAACTGATTTTTATTTATTTATTTTATTTGATTTTATTTTATTTCGTTCTTATTGCTCTTTTTTCCATGTTTTTTTTTGTTTTTTTTTTTTCATTATACTGTCGCTTGGCTAATAAATAAACAAGTCTGGCGTTGTTGTTTGCCGCTTATTAAAAGTTAAGTAAATAAAAGTCAAGGCCAACTGGGGTGCTAGCTGGTGTTGGAGCTGGCGGAGCGTGCCAAGATAGATTTATCTGGCTCTTAAATGGGTCGGCCGGCGCGAAAGTGTTTGCCAATATAAAATGCGGTCGGAAGCGTTTACCTGGCTGACAGCCTGTTTGCCATAGCCGAGACGCCCGCAATTCAATTTAGAGCGTTGCTAAATTTTCAATGTCAATGTCACGCACACACTTTCAAATCAAAATGGGCAGATAGATCTCAAACACTCGCCTATCAGTTGTCTCCCTTACCCCCACTTTCTCCCCTTTCTGGCTCTCTCTCTCTCTCTCTTTCACTCGCTCACTTGTTGTGTACGCATGTCTATATACTTAATTCTGTTGAATGTATCTGCATATACATAGTTACATACATATATACATTTATGTGGCTATCAAAAGCTGTTGTTATTCGGACGAATGGCAGCAATTGTCAACACATTCGCATTCGCATTCGAATTCGTAGAAAAAAAACACAACGCCGTCAATCATAACAAAAAATTGAATGAATTAATGACATCGATATGGCAAAAGTTTACAGTTACTTGCTGCATTAAATCTAATTGTGATTGCTGTTAAGTGAATTACTTAACGCTGCGTTTATAATTAATTTATTTATAAGCTGCTAATTTTTAAAATAGAACGAAGTAGAGATTGTTTCGAATGAGGTGAACAAATGATTATGATTGTTTAGATATACGTTCTTTGTTTAAATAAAACTTAAATAGTTGTCAATTGTGGCTATCTAGGATAATTAATTTTAGGTCTAGTGAAATTTAGCCTCATTCAAGTAAAAGGATAGCATAAATGATATATGTTAAAAGAACTTCAATTAAGTATTTTAAAAATCTTCTACTTTTATATATAGTCAAGAGTTAAGAAGTATTTAAAAGGCTTAAGTTCAAGTCCTATATTAATTTGTTTACAGCACAAGTAAAGCTTAAAGGATTAAGGATAATTATCTAGTTATTATCAGAATTCGAAAGCGTATTTCTAACTGAGTGTTAAACTTTTGTACTTGGCCCCATCTTTATACAGGTGTTCGGTTATTGCTCATTGCCCATTCCGCGTCTCGTATTCGATGGCATTGCACAGTGGCAATAAATAAACAATTTATAAATAAAATGTGCACTCGGAAATCAGTTGCTTATAGTACTCAGATCGTGTATATGTATACACTATATATTTATATAAAGAGATTGAGCGTACTGCGTTCTAATCAACTTTCAATTGAGTCATTAGCAGCAATTTGACATATTTTCCGGCTTATACGAGACTCGACAAGCCTATTGAATAATACTCAAGTCAGCGATTGTATAACAGTGTCCCTTATACTATATGAGTGTGTTTATATAAATAATGAAATAATAATAATAAACAAACGCGTAGTTTGCTAAACACACACATTTGCATTCACCAAAAGGTAATTGATTATGACCTATACAAATTATTACGAAACTAACTTGGTAATCACAATGCCCGAAAGGGCCTTGGGGTTATGCAAACAAAATGCACGTATTATTTGTAATATATGTATTATACATTGTACAATTAATTTGTGTGTCGAGTTGTCGCAGATCTGATGACAATTGTAATTAAATTCATTTCGTTTAGACAAATATCATTTCACTTTTCTGTATTAAACGAGATACTTAAGCGACTGCTTAGAAACAAAAAAAAAAAAAAGAAAACAAAAAAACATTGCCACGCCAGGCGTTAAGAACCGCAATTAAAGTTACTTAACTGGCTAACAGCTACTTGGCCTTATTGAAAACTGAAACAACAGTTAGCCAAATGCTAAAAGGTGCGAGTATCTAGCGGATAAAAAAAACCTGTTCAGGAGTGCAAAAAAAAACAACAATTATATAATGTGCAATACATATGAAAGATTATATATATATATATGTATATGTATATATATATATATATATATATATATATATATATATGAATATGCGAATTACAAGTGGGAGCGCAACAACAGCAACAAACACAAAGCAGTAATAATGAAAGAGCAACAAAAACAATAACAAAACGAAGCACAAGGTCATTTGACGTCTGACGCGGCATTAGAAGCGGAAGAGAAATAGCAACAAATAATAATACGAGTAATAATAAAAGCAAAAGGCGGCAACAAAACAAACGCTGTGACACACTGAAAGCGTTGAGAGAGGCGTGAGATACAAAATGTATCTGTATCTGTGACAGTGTCTAGTATGCAAGAGAGAGAGAGATAGAGGTAGAGGGAGAGGGGGCGAACGCATTAGACGACAAGTGCAGGCCGCAATGTAACGTAACGTAACGTAACGTAACGTAACGTAACGTAACGTAACGTAACGTAAAAATCTAGCACACTTCCTGCAAGGTCGCCTAGCGTGCCAGTGGGCGAGGCTGGGGGTGGGAGGCGGGGTCGGGTTGGGTGCAAAGGCTGTGTGCTATGACAAACGGCGACAATTAGCGAAAATCGAATTTGATTACAATTACAGTTACCTAATACAGTTACAACGTGACGTGTTGAACTTGAGACCGAAACCACCTTCCCCCCTTGCCACGCCCCCTCCTTGCAATATGTATATCATTTTTCCGCCTGTCTCCCTCTCTCTCTCTCTCTCTCTGTCTCCGTCTCTGTGATAACCGTTAGTTGGGGCTCACTTTTTTATTTTGTTAGTTTGTAAACGCAACTGGTTGCAACTGCACGACGAGGTTGAGTAACGGAACCTTGCGACTAGGCCATCCAAGCGTTGATTACACAGCGAGGTCTTCTGTAATCCCAGGCGCGCTTTATAATTTCATTTGATTTATATGATTTGAATAACGGCAATTAAATAACAATCTTAATGCCAAACAAATTAAAGCTCTGGCCTTTTTTTTATTTTTTTTTTTTGTATTTATTTGTTTCTTCTTGTTCGAGAGCATCGTCCGAAGGTCGCAGCTGAGTCATTGGGCGAAAGTTTAAAGTTTCTTGAGTCACCCGAGTGAGCTTCTCCATAGCCCCCAAATGGTCACGCAGTATATTTTCCATATAAGCAACATTTTGTGCTCGGAATCCGAGCGGAGACAGTCGCTGCCCGATTACAGATAACGCCCAAGGTCACAGTGGGGTAGAAAAAATACTTGAATATGCATATTAAATAACATGCAACAATTTTTCTCTTTCACTCTTTTCACTTTTCACTCTTTTCACTGTTCGATGTTGCTTTAAATACTATAAAGAAAATATTTGACAAGCAATATTGACTGAGTGTCAGCGCATTTGGTCGATTGAGGTTTCCCATGTACTCTAAAAATATATTCATATTTGTACATTCATATATACACAGTATGTATATATATCTATATATATATATTTTTACTAATTGCAAATTGATTGATGTGGCTTGTGGTTGTGTTTTAGGTGTGTGCATATTTTACTAGCGGTTTTTACCGCGAATTTTGAATGTATTATGTAAGGCACGTATATTTATATATCAATTTACTTATGTACAGGCAAATTTATGTATTTGCAATCGATAAATGATTAAAAACCTTAAATTGTTGAAGCTCGTTGAATTGAAGCATACATTTTGTATATTTTTTCTGACTTGCCACTCAGTTAAGTTTATATAAAGTATAAGATCATCATATTGTATATAGATTCGACCAGAATAGCTTCTCTGACTGATAATCATTTTGACTGCTTTTGAATTCAGGACATTCTTGTATAATTTATAGACATACATACTTAACACTATAAAAATTATTATATAATATGCATATGTAATTATATGTTTTATATATTAAATATATATATTGTGTATGAATTCATTTTTAATTTGTTAAGTAAACCCATTTTTGTTGTTCATGATGCAAGATAGTTTTATTTTTGTTATGGAAAAATTAAAAAATTCAAGTAATGATATTCCGAGCGAAAAATATGAAGTTAAAGAAAAAGAGAAAATGAGTTTTTATTATTTGTCCATCACTGTATAATATAATAGACTTCGATAGTCTTAACCTTCGATCTGTCTTCCTGTTTAAGAACTTCTTCTTTCTTACAAATATTACCTGTGCAAATCGAAGTTAGCCTGATCTTACTATATTATACATTAATATTGTTTAATTATATTTTATTTTGAATGTTCTTTATGCTCTTAACATATCAGCATATTCTAAATGAAATTGTAGCACTATAAAATATAGCTGTCATGGGAATGATCAGCGTGAAAAAAGTTTTTATAAAAACATTCCACATTTCTGCTAAATATCTGCAAAGATATTGAATCTCGACAAACTAAAGAATTCTCTATTATCTTACTTTCTTCTTGTTACATTCAAATGGATTTAAAGGCACTTTATACTAATGGTATCACTATATTTAACTAATTCAAGCAAAAGTGATCTCATATTGGAGATTGTTTATAAGCAGCACTAAATTGAACTCATTTTTTAATGCACATATATAAAATATATATTCTCTTCGAAGACTGACTGAACTTGGCTGCATTTTCATTGATTATGCCCGCCACCCCAGTCGGCTGAACGTAGCACATTTAGGTCATGAACCGGAAACGTCTTAATTACACAGGGAATAAGTGAGGCTCGAAAGTCAAATTGACTGGGCCACAGACAGAGACAGAGATGGGCAGAGATAAAAAGAGAGAGCGAGAGAGGAGGAAGGGGGAGGGAAGGGGATATAAAATGCATATATAAAGCTGGAATCGAGTCAAATAATTAAACCGGCCAGCAGAGCAGAACAAGCGAGCAGAAAGGGCGAATTTGCTTTATATTCAATATTGAGTGCAAGGCAAAATGGCACGAAGAAGAAAACGAAATCAAAGCGCAGAGAATGGACAGACAAAGGTCTGAAATCGAAACAAAAAACAAAAAAAAAGAAAGAAAGAAAAAGAACAGAGAAAACGAGAAAAAGCAAAAAACAAATTGAAGTGAAATCTGTGCAGACGATGACGACGACGACGACGACGACGACGACGACGACGCTGAACTGTGGAATGAAGACCTTGAACTTTGGAAAAACAGCATGCAGAGCAGCAGCCAAAGAAGGAGTACGAGCTGAAGGCGCTGAAGGAGTTGGACGGGGGCAGATAACATGCACAAGCAGCGAGCATGAAATCAGACTGAAGAAGCGCTAAATCAAGCCGCCGCGGACCCCGACTCGAAGTCACAATGTAGGCCAGGCGAACGAGGCAGGCAGAAGAGAGGATGTCTGCTTATTAGCTGGATCAGTGCAGCAGAACTGGTTACCCAGTAGGAAAAGGGGGGAGTAAAGGGAAAAGGGAGAGGGGGAGCAGGTCCATTGACCCACAACCAAAGAGTCGTTGGCTTCGTGTGGCACGCAACTGGTGGGGAAGGGGAAGGAGGGGAGATCGGTTGCCGGGCAGGACTAGGGCGTTGGGGCTGCGCTGGGACCCAGCAATAAAACAACGCCAAGACCTTGATATTGTCAACGACTTGGGCTGCTGCAGTTTAAAAATACAAATCAGGAACAGGTATGCGAGACAGAGATAGAGAGAGCGAGCGAGAGAGAGAGAGAGAGAGAGAGAGAGTCTGGGGCGCTATTTATACCGGGCTATTTTTGTTTAGCTCCACGAGGACTTTTCGCGCCTAAAAGCAACGGCGCTGTACCCCGACTGGACTCGGCTGCGCTTGCGCCCTTGACTTGGGTCAATAACTTGGCCCCAAGCATTTGTTATATGTTATAGAAAAGTTTGCTTGTGGCACATTAACCTGCATGCGAACAGGCGACCGTCCATCGATTAACACAGCCAGTTATTTATGTACAGCTGGCATTGGTACAAATGTCAAGTGCTATGGCCCTGACCTGACCTCCAACCCACAAGTGGGTGGATGGTTGGGCGTTTGGTTGGGCGCTTGGTTGGTTGGTTGGTGGCTTGGACTGAGCTAGTCGGAAGTCAGCAAGAAAATTTCATTGCCAACACATTCACGTTCAATGTCAGGTTCATGCACGTCAGCTGAAATGCAAATGCCGCAGCAAAAGGGGAATTCAGAATCACTGGACTGGGACGGCGACCGAAAATGGGTTGGGGCGTACAAAACCAAACAAAAAATGCTTTATTTTAAGGTCGTCTACACTATCAAATAGGGTTTCAATACAGCCAAGTTTACATAGTTTCAACTTTTGACTTAAAATGGAGTCTGTCAATTTAAATACATATTTTTTTTTTTTTAGTATAACTTTGTGGCCAGCTCTCTCTTAAAAGGCTTGCCATTGCGTATTATTACGTATACGCCGCGTCGTTACAGCTTTCGAAGGGGGTGTGTGCGAGAGGGAGATAACATATGTGATGGGCTCCTGCACTTTGGGTGGTCTCCGTGATGTGTGCGTGTGTTTGAAAAGAGAAGACCTTCTGAAATTGACAAGTTCTTGTTCAGGGACAGGGATGCGGATGCGGATGCGGAATCCAATGCGGCGACAGCAGCTGAAATGACATTGAAATGTGCATGCGTTGACAACAACAACAACAACAGCAACAACGACAACGACAGCAGCAGCAAGTGAAATAACAGCAACAATAATTTCTACTAGATTGTATAATCAGGCACGTCTAAGGCTAGAAGCGAGGACAATGACTGCAGGACGCTTGGGGCTTGGTGAGCCAAGGGCCAATGTTGCCTGTGGCTTTGCGTCAACATTGTCGCTCAAAATTGCCATTTAGCTGGCAAAATAAGCATCGACGTCAGCCGGGCCGTATACGTAATATATATATATACAATATGTTATGTATTTTTACTTGAACTTGTTCTTATATAATGAGCGTCAATACGCTGCAGGCAAATCGATTTCAAATTTTGTTGTGTACTTTTTGTTTTTTTTTTCGTTTTTTTTTTTTTTATTTTGTGTTATTTCTGTTTGGCCCAACTAACCCAATTTGAAGTGAGGCTTTTCACTTTCGTTTTTATTTTTTGTTTTGGGCTATTTATAGGCTGGCTGCCTGCCCCAAGAGGTCAGCCTGAGGCAACATCACTGGGCTTATGATGAAAATTTCTTTGGTGCACATTTATAATTGGTTGGCCAACAACTTGGCCCACTTCCGCGCATTTGGGCATACTTGGCATGCTGCCCACTGTGCTGCCAGCACTGACGTAGCCACAGCGGCTCTTCCCCCAAGCCGTCCCCTTTTCGCCCTCTCACTTGTATTGACCTCACCCACATTACTTTTTGCGCGACATTGAAAATTGTGTTTATATATAAATATATATACATATTATATATTATTTGTGGCGCTCAGGGGGAAGATCGGGCGGCAAATCGGAAATTTATCGGTTGGCCACGAACGCCTCAAAATGTTTCCGCATTAAGCCACATTCATATACTTCAGGTGCTGCTCTTGCCCAGGTGCACATTTATATGCCAATTTATACCCTGTACGCATTCCAAAGAGCCAGCTAACGGGTATTGCGTAGTTGCTTGCTCTATCAGTTTGTTTACAGGGTATCTGTTGTTCCTCTATTTTAAATACAAGCATTCTTACTTCGCCCATTGGCTGCACTTAAAAAGTTGCATTTGTATTTGTGAAAACTGTTTGGTTTTCCCTGTATAAACATTTTAAGTACTTCCCATTGATTTTCAGTTCGATTTTGCTTGCCCGCTCTATAAAGAAATGTTCATTCAATTTTCAGGAATTAAAAGAGAAAATGTAAAAGGATAGATATATTAGAGGAGTGCCGAATAATTAATACACTTGCAGGCAAATTGATTATTGAATAGATTCGCTAATGAATTTTGCTAGAAATCAATGAAAGTATTTTAGAAATTCTTAAAAAATAAATATTTATTAATTTAGAGAACAGAAATATATTAAATAAAAAACGAAAATGAAGCCTTTAAAAATGTTTAAAATAAAATATATACACTTGATCAGGACTAACCAAAAATATAGTTATAATATAGTTGTTTTGGCATTGAAACAAACCTTTAATATTTATTTATTTAATGCAAGATATAAACAAAATGCTAACAAGTTAGTCTCTTGGCACAATATGTACTAAGTATCTTCAAAGTGTTACATATATTGTGATTAAATTATAATGCTTTCACCTAGGGCATAATAAAAACAGTTTATAGGCGAATGCTTTGGGCAGAGGTCTTGTGTAAGCCAAATGGAAATGGCACCTAAACATGTGTGTTGGTGTGTGTGTTGGTGTTTGTTGGTGTGTGTTGGTGTGTGTGTGTAATACGTAATGTGTGTCACTCAAACAAACACATGCAGGGCAAACTACACAAAGTGTGAGGGAGATAGGCTGACAATCTGTGCGAGGGACAGAGTGAGAGCGAAAAGTAAAATGAAAATAAATTGTGATGGTCAAGGTCGTTGGCGTGCGCTTTGCGCAATAGAAAATACAACAACAGCAACAACAACTATATATATAAAAATAGCAAAAAACAAACGTGAAATGTGCAAATACAAAAAAAAAAAAAAGAAGAAATTTAACATACTAGGAAAAACTGCGGCACCTGAGGAAAAGCCTCGACACAGACAATTTTAAGTTAGTTTCGGTTTTTGCCTTTGTGTTTTTTTTTTTCGTTTATTTTGACCCAGTTCGGGACAGGAAGAAAGCCCACGAAATGTAATTGAACTTTGCTATAAATTGTGAAAAAACAATGTACTCAGAAGCAGCGAGTGAAAAGTCTCGTCGCAAGTCACTCAAAGTCAATTAACTTGCAATTGGGTTTAGTTTGTGGCATGTTGCAGCAATTAGTTAGCACACGGCGGGCAGTCAACAACAATAACAACAATGCAAAAGAGGAGACCTTGTGCGCGCAGGACACGCGTGCGGCGGCTTAGCGAAGGTTAACAGCGATCAAGGGCAGCTCAATGCCACACACAGTGGGATCCTTGTGGCACGAAAGGACATGCATACATGCATACGGCAAACAGGGAGTCTGCTTTGGCTGGCTTTGACTGTCAAGGTCCTTGCTGGTCCTTGCGCAATGATTGCGCTGCAAACAGCTGCTCGCCTGTTACCAGCTGCGTGCGCTTTGTTGTTGCAACTGTTGCGCGCATGCAACAACTTGTGGCTTGTGGCGCGTGCTATCTATCTCTTTCGCTCCTAAAGTGCGGCCCATAGTTGTGCATTGGGCGCACAGCTTTTCCAGCAACTCAATTTAATGCAGCATTGCATCGCAGAGCTTTCGGCCCCCGACTCAAGCTTTGCGTCGCATAGTTTGTGATGCAACCAGAAAAGCTTCACGAAGCTTTTGGTTGCAGCTTTGTTCTAACACATTTCAAATGCATTTTGCAACCAAAGGTTTGAAAGTGCAACTGTCGCTTTTCAATAGTTGACGAGCTTTTCATTTGAATGGGAAAAGCTCTACGAACTTTTTATTCGCTTAAAGGCAATATGCAGTTTTCGATTTTCACCTTTAACAAAATACATATATTCTCTTATATATTATTAGAACTCGAATCAAATTAATCATCAATTAAATCAACATTTATAATACATAAATTAAATTATAATCCAAATTCTATTAGCCAAGTTTTATGTACTTAGCAAAAAAAAAACAATAATAAAATTTTTAATCCATGAACAAGTGTTTAATTGAGCTGCTTAATTTATTAACAATGTTTTTTTTTATTACTAAATTTCTCTTTAATTTTCATTTAAATTAGGAAAAGCTCTACAAACTTTTTTAGCTTAAAGGCAATATGCAGTTTTCGATTTTCATCTTTAACAGCTTTTATCAAATTAACCATCAATTAAATCAACATTTATAATACATAAATTAAATTATAATCAAAATTCTATTAGCCAAGTTTTATGTACTTAGCAAACACAACAGACTAAACACTTTTAATCTATGAACAAGTGTTTAATTGAGCTGCTTAATTTATGAACAATGTTTTTTTTTTTTACTAAATTTCTCTATAATTTTTATTTTTCGTTTCCTGACTCTCATTAAATGTTGACCAAGAGATATAAAGTCTAAGCAGCTTAGACAAAGCCAAAATTAAATTGCTCCAGGTTTTGGGGGGAGGGGGGCTTTAGTGGTGGGTTTAATGGTTGTTCTTCGCCCACACACACACATACATACACTGTTATATATAACTCTCACACGCATTAGCACTTTGTCAAGTTTTTTTTTTCCTTTTGCTCTCTTCTTTCATTTCGCTTTCCTTTGCACACCCTGCAACTAAAGTGCAAAGAAAGTAAGTTAGTTTCATTTGAAGCCCCTATTATGTTGTTTGGTTTGGGCGCAGGCGCTGCAGGGTATCTCGGAGTCGAGCTTGAGCCGCATTTTGACTTGTTTGACTTTGTGGCGTGTGTCGAATTTCGGTCGTTGTTGTTTTTGTTGTTGGTGCTGCTGTTATTGGCTTATATTTTGATTGCCTGGCCTTGACTTTCAGTAACCTCTCGGTTAATTCTAGTGTTATTAATGGGAAGGCGCACAGAATTCGCGGAATTTGCTCTTTCGCTCTCTGCGCTCGTGTCGCAACGCATCGCATCGCATCTCTTCGCACGTCGCCTTTTATTGTGTAATTGAATTTGTCAGTCATATTGATAAGAGGCAATTTTTTGGCATTCAACCTATTTATTTATAAGGCACTTTCAACAGCAACAGCAACAATCAGCGCCGCTCTCTAAGCCCCTTAATTATGATAAATGAATGTTAACCAAAACCGAAACCTACCTCAAAGCTTGAACACATTTTATGCTGACACTTTGCATATTTCGCATAAAACTTGCCACGCGTAAGAGGCCCCAAAAATCTCTCCCAACCCAGCCAAAAACAGCCGGGTGGCATTTCTTTTTTCATTTTTTTTTTTTGCGACGCAAAACAGAAATTCATGGTCAATGTGTCAAACCCCCCAAAAAGGACTCGCTCTCTCTTGCCACGCAAGGAACGAACCAACCACCCAGCCCCTGGCTCAAGCTCAATACACGCACTGTTGTGCTAGGCCTAAACGAACGCCTCTCTCTCTCTCTCTCTCTCTCTTGCTGTGTCGCTGTCTCGCTCGCCCTCTCCGGTTTTCCGGGCTGTTTTCCCGAGCTAAAAATAACACAACCCACCAACGAACCAGGTCTCCAATTCCAAGCTCAACTTTTTTTCCCTTGCCTTGCTCATGTCGCCCTCTATGTTCTCCTTCTCCCTCTCTCTTGCACACACTCTCTCTTTTATTCTCGCTTGTATATGCCCCTTGCCTTGTGCCGAACATTTTGTTCACACTTTGTTTTAATGTTTACTTAATTCAACTTTTCCACCCAAATGTTGCGCCATGTTTCTTGAACTTGGCCTGAAGTGGCAATAAGTGAAAGTGTTCGACTTTTGGAAATGAGAAATGTGTACATATGAATACGTAGAATATTTATGCCATAATCTTTATAAGTACGAAGAAGTTTATATAATCAAGACACTTGAACTATGTTCCAAAGAAAATTTGCTTAGCTTCATAACATTGTTATAGAAAATTTAACTTTAATTTTAGGCTTATATTTGCAAAACTTGAAGATGTATTTAAAATAATAAGTATACTATATTTTTTATATATGCATTTGCGTATACTTAATATTGGAACATGTTCCATAAGTGAGCTTAATATTCATACCCAAATGCTTAATGTATTAAGCCAATGTATTTTAGCTTTCAACAACAACTTTCCCAATCAAAACTTACTTATTCAAGCCAATGCTTGTGTTATCTATTATCTATTATCTTATGCTAATGTACATTATGTATACGTGCATATGTGTTTGTGTTTCTATATACGCTTGTATCATTCGATTATCAAAAGAACTCTCTATCTCTCTCTCTCTCTCTCTCTCTCAGTTCTATGTGTGTGTTTTTATTAACCTTTCTATACATATTGGCATTTATAAATGGTTTGTTTATGCCCCGCTCATTGTGAATAATGCGTATTAGCAGGCGAAACACATACAAAACACCATTCGATTCATGCCAAATTCATAATAATAAATGTCCCAACAAAGTGCGGGAGCAGAATGAACGACTGTTTCAGTGTTTCCTTCAAAGCTTTTCCGCATAATTTTGCCTGTTTTTCCCCCAGCCTTACAATAAAGAGCCAACTGTCGCACAATGTGCACGCGCCTCAGTAACAACAACAACAAAAACAACAACAACAACAACGATGAAGAAGAAAACTGCTGATTAAATATACACCTAATGCCATGGCTGTCTTATATACAACATTCCATATAAATATGGGCCTAACTGAGCCGAAAACTTAGCAACCGACACGAACCTCAAACGAAACGGAGCCGAAGAGGCGCTCGTCGGGCCTCAAATAAATAGGTGAACGACCGTCGATAATACGCGACCTTCAAAATAATCTGGGCCAAGTGGAATATCATCGTTGTTGTTGTTCTTGTTGTTTATTCAGCTTCTGTGTGTGTGTATGTGTGTGTGTGTGTGTGTGTTTATGTGTGTATTACTTTTTTTTATGTGCCTGCCACTTTTTCTCTCTCTTTCTCCCTCTCTCTCTCTCTTTCTCTCTCTGTCTGTTCATCCTATTCTCACTGAGTCACACGCACAAACTCTCACACAAGGCTTGCTCTCTCTCTCTCTCTCTCTTTCTCACTCCCTATCTGTCTCTCTCTTATTTTTATATTGCGGTTCCTTTGTGGTGCCAGCCAATTTGTAGTTGTCTTCTATAATATTTTACTGTATTCACTCATTTCTCAATTTCGTTGTTATCATTTCTTATTTATTCTTATGCAAATTAAAGATTTTTATACAAACACATATATTTTATTAAGTTCCAGTCATATTTGAAATTGCTAAAGAGCATATATATTAACAGGATAGGCATCCAACTAATATCTAAAATAACTAATGCCACATTATATTCTATTTATATGGTAAATAATAACTTACGCAGCTTTTGATAAGACGCAGTTTTCTAAGAAGGAATATACGCAATTTATTAGTAATAGTTATATTTACAAACTACAAAACACAGAAACAGAAATCATTATTAATAAACCAATAATGAATCAATTATTACAATCATTACTAAGTACAATTAACGTTATTAAATCATGTACAATTCATACAATTAGTCCACTATCTGGCCGATCTATCAGATTGACTGCAAAAGCTTTCACTAATCGCTTAAAGCCCTGCTCTGAGCTTTTAGGCTACGCTCTGTGTGCTTTTTGCTTTTTGAATGTCGTTCACTTTGGCCTTAGACGAAGTCGTTGCACTCAATTCAGGACAATGACAGAGGCGACACAGTGGCACACTCAGCTATACACACAAACACAAACACGAACACAACACACACACACACACACACACAAGCTGTTGTGTGGAGAGCAAAAGCACATGGCTGGAATTTGAATTTTATTGCTGTTTTTAATTAAAGAGCCACACTTCTCTTATGAGCTCCTAATGCTGGCTAACATTAATGAACGGCCTCTGTGCTATTTGCCTGCAGCATATGCCTGCCTCCTAAAAGTGGCAGGGAAGGGCGACCTGCCAGCCTGCCACAGCCCCACACAGCTTGTGTCCTTGCCCGATTTTCCGAGTTCAATAGACGCCGGAAGGTTACAAGTGGCGCTTGGCTACGTCAGAGCAAGAGACTGGGGCAAATTGTATGGATTAATGCAAATAATTGTTTTGGGTTCTTAGAAATGAAGTTAAGTGGTATTAAAACTAAAATATCTTAAATAAATTATACACATAAGCTAAACTGAAACTATAATGGTGGATGTAGTTACTTTTTGCTCTGAGCCCAACTTTATAAAACTAAATACAAATATACTAATATGTACATAAGTTTCACTACCTTATAACTACTTCAGTCTGTGATTCTAGGTTCCTCTCAGTTCTCTTAGAATCAAGAGAGCGAAAAGACAATGATCAAAATGGTATCAAACATGAAAATTGGTTAAGTTTTGGCAAAGTTATTCAAGTTTAAAATCCGGGAGAATTGGTTGATATGGAATTCCAAAGCTCAAAAGTCAATTTTTCCCGTTTTTTATTGTGATTTTAAAAACGACTTCCTTAGTAACCCCATACACAGTCTAATGGCTAATGAAATCAAGAACACTTTGCATTGAGTGCTTTTATGTTTAACGCCAATGCAGCTGCCGTTTAACACGCTTAATGGACCAGCAAAGCGAACAATCGAACAAGCCAAACAACAACCAACCAAGCTGCTTGCCCAGCCAACCCACAACCCACAGAGCAGCCCATGGTAACCGAGCGAATCGCAGCTGAGTGCAACAAAGTAAACTGGAGACTGGGGGGCCTGACCCTGAACTCGGGCGACGACACAGAAACTGAAACTGCTGCAGCAGCAACAGCGGCAGCAGGCGCTGGCAATTTGTATAAAATCCAGTGCGAATGGTTGCGAAAGGGAGAGGAAAATGGAGGACAGTCAGTGGGGCAAGCAGCTGCTTAGTGGGCGGTAGTTTGGGGGTGGGTCTGTCTGTGCAAGAGTTGCAGGAATATATAAAAAGTTCAAATGCGTTCGCTGACATTTTGCTGCAGCGCTCAATGCCGCGCTGTTATTCGCTTAAAGACTGAGCTGGGCGCTTGAATATGTAGCTCAAGGATTGCTTCTGGGCTCACACATAGATACAGCTGACACAGATACCGATACAGATGCAAAGATTGCCATTTGGCTCGCCTTCTTCAGCTTTCTCACGTCCCGTTCACTGCTCGTTGTTACCCAGCAATAGTTCGTTGTTCGTTGCTCGTCATGCGGCCTTGAATAATTCTTCTGCCATTGCCATTTTTACAGTTCATTTAACTTTTGTACCAACAGCGGCAGGATAATGTGTTGTTCTCCTCCAAACCCAATAGAAGCTCATTTTTGTAATAGCTTGCCTGGCATAGAAAGGGAAAAATCTATTTTAAACTAGTGTGTCCTATAATTATAAAAGCAAATTATAGGAAATTAATTACACTATTGTTATTTAATTGTATGAGTTATGCTCCAATTTAATAAATTTTGACAGTTTATTTAGCATATTTAGTACGAAGCTCGCATTTTACACTCCTAAAACTTCTGTTCAGATTTTAAATCTGCGCGCCAACAATGTTTAAAGCTTATTTGAAGCACAAACACAAAGCGCCCTCTACATATTTTAACAAAACAGTGCCATTCTGAGCACAACAAAGACAACACTCTGCTAATGAAATGTGAACATGCCCACTTGAGTATAACATATCAAATGGATAGCAGCTGTTCTGTTATGTATCTGTTACAATTTGGTTAATTTGTGCCAATTAAATTAAAATAAGCAGGTCCTTCTAAGACCTTCAATCAAATTAAACACTTTTTTTTAAATTAATTTTGATTGCTTATTTTTAAACAAAACAATTCATTTAAGCTTTTGTATAACCGAATAAAGTATATGTAGAACACTTCTTTGAAGAACACATTGGTAGCGCGCTGTTAATAACATAGCAGATAATGTTAAAGCTTTTGGGTGCCGACAGCTGAGTGCAGACTCTTAGTGTTGGGTAAAACATTCATTGCCAGTGTGTTTGTGTTGTTGTTCCGGTGCTTGGCGCTCAAAAACTTTTCGGCATTTTTTTGCGAAACATCCTATGAAAATTCAATGCAATACCAATTCTTAATGCCTAACAACCAAGTGTCATAAATCAAAAGACTCGACGGAGAGAGAAACTAAGAATATTAATCTTTAAGGCAATCTTGAATTATTTTGAGTGTTCTTTGCAAAAGGGAAAGTGAATAAATAATGTTTAAACTAATTGTTGCATTTACCAGATGAAAATGCATAAAGACTTGTCTAAAAATAAAACACGTAAAAAATTGTTGTTACCAAGCGAAAGTGCAAGTGCTATTGTATTTTTTTTTTTTGTGATATATCTAAAAACAGTTTAAAATTACAAAAATAATTCAATAAATAATTAATAATACTTGAAATCATTAGCCAATATATATACGGGTATCTAGAGACTACAAACTTACATAGTTAGCTAGCGTATTCAATTTTAGATGAGAACTTAAACAAAAACAAAGGTGCCATAAGAAATTGCCGCGTGAAAATTAAATTTAAAACAACGTGATATTGAACATTGCTTAATAGATATATAAATACTATATTAAATCAATCACAAATACACAAATTTAAAAAAAAAACACTATCAATAAGTAAGGTTTATCAAATTCAAAGACTATCATATTAATTAAATAACAATAATAAAAAACTTCCAACTGAAAATGACTGTGGGTAGTCGGGAAGATCTGTTTGCTCAAGCCAAGCATATCGATGATACGGAACGTTTGATTGGACGTGTCTTAGCTGGTGAGTGGACAGTATGACCTTATGTTTAGACTCACTCTTAAGGGGAAGGGAAAATTGACTGTTTGCCAAACTATATGCGCATTATTTTATCATCTGCCAAACTTGCGCTTTCTATGGCGTATTTTGTGCACTTCCTCTGCGGGGTCGTTGAACTCATTAACCCAAATTTTCATCGTGCAAATCAACAAGCCGCAAAATGTTGTATAGAGAATTGAATCGCGTCATAGCGATAGCGAACAAATTTCTTGTTGTTGCTTTTTTCGATACCCTGCAGCGAAAGGGTCTTTAAGTTTTCGCCAAAAAAAAAAAAACATGATGCCAGTGCACGCTGACGTATACTTAATATTTAAAATAAAAACGTCGCAAATATTAATCATGCGCCGCATATGCCAATTATTATGTATTTATATTAGCTAAGTAAATATGAAAATGCGTAACAATTAACTGAGAGCGAGAGCCAAAAAAAGAATAAGAAACGAGCGACAAGTTGGCAAATCTAAACCCCACAGCCGAACAAAACTCACGAAGTCGACGCACGAAAGTAAAAGCAACAACGATATCAACGTTGTTATTGTAAAATCTAGGCCATGGACTCGTGCGGTCGTTGAACTTGGCGAACGTCGTTGACTGCTCCCAGATGGAAATAGAAAAAAGGGGGCGGTACAGGGGGGAGGGGGGGCGGTGAATGTGTGGCGAAAAATTTCGCTTTCAATTGATAGTCCGAGCAACTTAGAATTAACAAGATAAACAGCCAAGAAAAATATTCCTCTACCACACACAAAGACTCAAACACACACAAATATATCGCGCATACGCCCCCGCTGCCAGTGGTGCAGTGGTGCTAACCATAGAGACTGGTTATGCTTAAATACATTCATGCAGTGCGCGACACACGTGTAGACAGGCAGCAGCATCAAGTATTTAGGGCATTTGTTGACATTTGTGGCATTTATATATATATTTTTTTTCTTTAGTTTTTTTGCCATTTAGATTTGGCCATTCGTTTTTTTTTTTTTTTGTACTTTTTTGTGCTGTGAGTGGTTTTTTGCATGCATTAGATAATAGCCTGGGCATATGTTGGATGATAGTTCGATAAAACTGTTCGCTAGAGAAGTTTTTGAAAGCGAAAAATACCCTTGAAAAGTTATCTGCAAAGCACTTTTGTCATAGCCTAAAATATATATTATTTTTCCGCTGGCCAGCTTTAATGAAATGTTTTCGCCCAGCTCTTGGAATTAGACATTTTTTGCGATAAGATAAGCAAGCGACATAATTGTTAAACTCTAGATCAGTTTATGTCCACTTGAATCATTTGCAAGACTGAGCGAAAATTGCCCATTTGAAGCCAATCCATGCTACGCTTTTCCTATGCTTTTTCTACAATTTTCCTATGCTTTGCCACTGTTTGATTCACCTTCAACTTATGCACAGTTTTCCCTGTGCCACATACAGCTCTCTCTGTCTCCCTTTCGCTTTCTCTCTCGCTCTCGCTATCGCTCTATTTGAACGTTCCCACTATCTGAAGCTCTCTCGTTTTTTTGGGTTCTATGCGCCGTGGCTTTGGCCTTGGAATCGCTTTGCCTCTGCCTCGTTCATTGACCCGAGGCGCGTTCTGTGTGTGTTTTTTTCGCTTGCGAATTGCGCTCATATCTGCGTCTGTGTGATTGTGTGCGTTTGATTGTGTATTTGTGTGATTGTGTGCGTTTCTATTATCACCATAGCCGATGTGCGGGGCGATATGAATCCCCCATGCTATGGCAGGCAGTCCGCCCGTCTCATGACCTAATAAAATTTGCCTGCTGTGCTTGCTTGTGGTTAACGGGGGCCAAAAAGAGTGGCGGGGCGGAGGACGCGCTATCAATTGTGGCAGCACTAATAGATTTTCATATACCTACAGGGCGTATACGCAATTGTAGCAAATAATGTGTACAAACAACTAATTGCTTTTATTTGCCGCTTTGAATTGGAGTTAATAAATCGACGACAAATAAATGCAGACACATTACTTATACGCAGCGTATGGCAATAGGGGAAAGGGGGTATTGAACTAATACACATTACGCATACGCAGCGTGTGCCTTCGACAGCAGTTAAATGCAACATCAAGTGGGGCCAATGCACGCCCTTGAATTGGTTAGCCTGTATCTAAATATTGGAATAGGCCCCAAGTGGCTGCCACAATTTGCAAAGTCAGCCTGGCAAATGTTTTTCTATCAAAGTTTTGCCAGAGATAAGTCAAGAATTTTTTATCACATATATTTCAATATATAAAGCTTAAATATGTGTTACAGGAAATGGATTAAGTCTTTAGTTATATATCTTTTTAAGCAATAAATAAGATATTCATATAAAATGTGTGAAAAATAATATATTATTTTTATTAAATATATTCAGTTAGCATATATAGTAAATATTGCTTTATAAATATATTTAAATTCATACTTAAAAACTCTTCTTATTCATAATTAAAATTCCTTTTATAGTCATTTGTGCACATCTGATTGATTCTATTTATTTTTTCTATTTTACTTTCAGGTGAGTTATTTGATTTACTTTTACCACAACATCAGTTTGCATCGCATTCAATCGTAAGTAAGACAATTTGAATTGACAGAGCTACGCACAAGCTCAGTTGAGTTTAGCTCGTGTGAGAGACGAATGTCATTAGAGGTTTTTCACCTGTGTCAGCAGCTGTGGCAACCTTGCAGAGCGCAAAACTGAGTCAAATAACTCATAAAAATAAATGTCTAATTGTTAATGCACTCGACTATTTTTTGTATGCACAACCCGGGCCCGCCCCCGTCCGTACCTAATGTTCTCATGTCCCATGTCCATGCTGCTGTTGCGGCCTACACGATTTGCATTTTGCAATTGACATCAAGAAATCAAGTGAAGTGAGAGAAAAGAGAACGCAACATTTGCTTTTGCTTCGCTTATTCATTTGTTCATTCGCTCACTCGTTCGCTCATTCGAACATACGTTCGTTCTTTCGTTCGTTTGTTCGTTCTATGCAATAAATAAATTCAACATAATTTTTCTTAATGTCATTTTTTTGCTGTTGTCGTCGTCGTCTACCGAGCAAACGGCATAACTAAACCGTGAGTTGAATGCACGGGCAGCATTGTAAAGCAATAACCTCGATCTAAATTTACACACAGATACCCAACTACACTCACACACACACACACAAACATGGCAAGCTGCAGCAGCAAAGTTGTGTCTGTGTTTGTGTCTGTGTTGAACTTGCACTTAATTTGTATTCTCGACAAACACACACACACACACACTTAGTGCCAAAACGGACCCATTGAGAGTGGCACTCGGCATTTGCAGTAAGCTTTTGAAAGCTTTTTGCCTGGCACGTTTTTTGTTTGCGCCTCGTTTGGCGAACGGAAATGACAACGGACAACGCGGCTGGAAAATGCTCGCGACAGGCTGTCTTTGCATAGCTCATTTATAACGCTTCCCAAGACCATAAAATCAACAATTTCTATTCCTTTTGAAATTAGCAAAAACATTGCGATTTTTCAAATCAAATAAAACTAACCTCGAGTTGGCAATCTTTTGATAAAAGCATGACTAAAAGCAAGAATTTTAGATATCACATTCGCTGCTTTAAATTTTTATATTCTAAATAACAATATATATATTTGCAAATTTTTCTGTAAAATCTTATAAAAAAATTACTTAATTTTTCTAACAAATAATGAGAGCATAATTATATTTAGAGCATAATTAATGAAAAGATTTAATTTAAAAAATTTACATCTCAAGTGCCAAATCATATTTCAAAGCCCATTTACCCAAAAATATTAAATTTCAAATTCAATTTCAAATTAATAATTAGGCTAAATGTAATCCCTAGAGAGCATAATCGAGCAAATAGAATTTTCATGCACCCAAGCAAAAAAAACCGAATGCATTGCGCGCGCAATATCGTTAAATAGAATCAAATTTTTAGAGGTTATTGCGAAGCGGGTCAATTCAGTTCATTCGCCCGCCTTCGTTGAGCGCCATATTGTAAACTGCACGTGACCTCGTTGCATGCACCACAGGCCTGTTTGCCGCTGTTGCTGCTACTCTTGTTGCTTGTTGTTGCTCGGCGCCGTCAAATGTATTTGCTTTATGTGTTTGTTGCCACTTGTGTATTTGTGCCTCTCCCCGTTTGTATTTGTGTGTGCGTTTTATGCACATTCTGCCAGTCGGAGAGCAAATTGAAGTCGACAAACGTTCATGAACTCAATTCGGGTTTTCCTTCAAACGTGCAATGTGTGCAATGACGTCAAAGTGCAACTGTAAATTTTATATACGCTTTACAATGTGCTTGGCCGAGCTTTCGACCATTTAACTTGCTAATAGCCAAAAAGCTATTCTATTTGCCAAATTTATCTTATTAGCAACTAACGTTTGGCTTACTTAAAATAACAATTGTGTTTATTTTATAAATTAAAGAAAATATTTTCCATATTGGAATTAAAGTATTTATTAAAAATTAGAAATAACCATGAATAAAAACTCGTTGCATACTTTTTGGCTGCTTTTGAAGAAAAGTAGCGACCTCTATAGACAAAATATGGAACTACAGAGCTGTTTGGTAATCTCGTAGTCATCATGCAGCGCCACCTAGCGCCAGCTGTTAGCAAGCAGTTGTCAGCTGAAAACGTTTGTTACGAGTTTCTCACTTTGTCCGCTAGGCTCCCAGTTGCTGTATTTGGCGTATTCAAGCTGAAGCTTCTGCTGGCTAAGCTTTTGTTGGGCGGCAGAATATTTTTAAAAATGTTTATTTAATATGAAATATAACTTGATTATTACCTTTATGTTGTGTAAATATTTGAAAAGTATACGTATTTTTCTTAAATATATTTATATATTTCTTTTAATGTGTAATGGCCTTTGAATATTTTTAATATTATAAGCTTTTATTAATTTTTGTTATTTTTCATAAACATATAACAATATTTCTTTGAATGTGCATTAATTTATTAAAAGAATTCTTCATATTAAACCATTCCTTTTTTTAATGGTTTTTATTACTTTCTCGCAAAGTTTTATTAACTTTTCCGGTTGTTACCAATTTGCAATGAGCCAAGCAACAATATGCACTGCCAAGATTTTTGTTATGGGTGCAAATTCAAATTCTCCACTCTAATTTTTGCATTTATGTACATGTATGTATATACATATATACCATATGTATATATGTATTATTCAGTCGAAGTGAAGTTACAAATGTGTAGCAAAAAAATGCGCTGCAAAAAACAGATAACACTCAGACAATTCTAAAGCTATTGCGCATTACAGTTGGATTGGGCCCTGGGCCCTTCGCCCTGCCCGACTGTTTATGGCCACCCTCACCAGCGGCCATCTACAATTTAAATTGCCCTTAGATTTTGATAAAACCAAGAACAGAAATAAATAATTAAAGAGCCCGAAAACAAGTTTATGCGCATTACAAATTTAGTTAGCCCTTCTCAATACACTTTCCGTCTCGCCCTGCACGCGCTCTTTCACTTTTTCTCTCTGTCTCGCTCGCTCTCTCCTCCCTTTCTCTCTCTTTCTCGCTCGGTCTGTCTTCCTGCGTGCTGTTCTTTTGCTTGGTAGCTTTTCTCCTCTGACTGCTTTCAAGGTTGTTCGGACATTGACATTTTCATTATTTTTTTGGGCAAAAACCGAAAAGAGAAAAAAAACAGTTTGCTTTTTGCTGGGTTCTTTTTGACTTTTTTTTATACTTTTTATATTTTTTTGGTGCGTATGTGTGCGTTTCTCCATCTTCTCTCTTTGATTTTGTATGGTTTTGTGTTGTTATTTTTTTATTTTTTTACTTTTATTCTGTGTTCTGTTTCCTTTATAATGCCCGCATAAAATTAAACTAAAAGATGTTAAGCGACAGGGCGCTGATTTGTGCCGGGGTGTTGAAAGTTGTTTTTTTCGCTTTCCCCTTTTTTCTTTTTTTTTTTTTTTGTTGCCCCCCCCCCCCCCCCCAAAAATGGCGGCGAACGTGCCGCGTGCCACGTAAGCGCCTACCCCAAAAACCCAAAGCCCAAAACCTAGGCAAGCAGCAAGCAATTAAAATGTGCCACACGTACCCCAAAACCCAACGGGACGCCCTTGGCTTTGAACGGCTCGAAGAGCTTTTAGATTCTTCCCTGCCGAAGTTCAAGTTCGCATTTTAAAAAATTCCAACTTCGACGTGTGCATATCATTTAAATGTGGTTTCTTGTTTTTGTTTTTGTATTTTTTTTTGCACCACTGTTGTAATTGACACTTGCGTATGCCCGACACGGCCTATTGAGATAGAGATATGCCCCGAAAAACGAGAAACTTAAGCCTAGAGCCTAACTCGAACTATTCCGCTTGGCAACTGAGCCGTGACATGGCCAAAAGTTACTTGAACTCGTCTAATAACCGCCAGCTAAGGCAATTGCTTTGTGACTTGCCAAAAGATATAAGAAGCATAGACAAGACCTAAAAATACTCTGTTTATAAAATCCATAATAATATATATAAATATATATAGAACAATATTAGGTCTTTTATTAAACATGCTGAAGTTTAAGAATCAATTTCTCATATAATGATTTTAATATACTTTACTTTCTTTACGTTTATTCCTTTTCCAACTGACAACAGAGCATCTAAAGTGCAAATACCACCAAAAAAAAATTAGTAAAATGTTCTCCAAAAAAAACACGTTTAATAGACTTTTGCCATTAGAACTTCAACTTCAACCCAGGCCGTCAATGACATCACCAAAACATTAGCTGAGCCTACAACAATTTAATTGTTAATGGCATTAATCATGAGCCTGTTAAAGCCAGCAACTGTCATTATTATTAGCATAATTGCAACTATTAAACAATCGCTGCTTGATGAGTATTTACTTAACTACCCAAACTATCTTTAACTCTTATTTTGTCTATTCCATTGTATATACTCTAATCTTATAAAGAAATAAATCCAGTTACTAATATCGCTTCTTCGGCAATAGAGAAAGAAAGAAAGAAGAAAATAGAAAAGTATTAAAGCGCATTTGAGTTCCAAATCTCCATGTCCATTAACCCATTTTTATGGACCCAAAAAAAAGAGCTGGTCAAAAGCAGGCCACGGCCACGGCCACGGCCACAGCACATGAGTTACATAAAAGTCTAGCAGTCGGCCAAGTAGAAAGAAAGCAGCAAAAGCACCACAAAAGAAAGCACTGCACAAAAGAAAGTCGCCGAGAGGCAGCCAAACAGAACAGAACAGAACAGAACGCAGCGACTTTTGATTTCAGAATCAACAGAGGGAGAAAAACACTTTTTTTTTCTTCTCTCTTTTACAGTAAACACATGTATGTATGTGTGTATTTATATTTTATATGTATGTATTTATAACGTAGCCATTTTAGTTAGTTAATACTTTTTACATTAATTGATCGCTGCTGAGCAACTTTCAGTTTTTTTTTTGCGTTTTTTTTTTTTGCGGTGCGTAATCTTTAAGATAATGTGTTCTTTGCAACATTCTAATAACCACAAAAAAAAAGGTCTCGCATCACGTCCAATTAACACGGCTGACCTTCGGTGCGTGCTTTGAACCATGCCTCAAAAGTTTTTGGCCATTGTTTTGATTAAATTTTTTTTTTTATTTTTTTTTTGATGGCTAACAAAAACTGATTGTATTTTGGTATTTGAACAAGTTCTACAACGATTGCTGTTGTTGTTGTTGATTAATGAAAGCCAAATAGTGAACCGGTTAGCCCAAACACACTAAAAAGAAACCAAAACACATAAGATCATCAAAAAATATAAACAGAAACAGGCCTCAGACCAAAAATGTAGTGCGGGCCAAAAAGAAAAACCCCCCGCCCGAGTTTATAAATGATGTTTAACACATTTCACACCCGCACCAAAATACAATCCAAATCTAAGCCTAGCTATGATCACCCTTTTTCCCAAATTTATTTTCGTATAGTTTATTTAATTTTTGTTGTTTATTGTTTTCTCTGCTTTTGTCTATTTGCGTGATAAAAAAGAACACGCTGGCCGAGAGACCAAGCGACTTATAGACACAAAGCGGGCTCAGCTCATTTAGAATTCGTTCTAGTTTCATTAAAAATGTATCCAAGAGAGAGAGAGAGAGCGAAAGAGACCGAAAGGGAGAGAGAGAGAGAAGTTGCGTTCGTTTCTATTGCTCATGTGGCTTTATCTCACATTTGTATCTGTATCTGTATCTGTATCTGTATACATGTTTGCCCGGCTGCCTCGGATCGCTGCGTGTGCGTTGCGTCGACGCCGACGTCGACGTTGACGTCGCTGCCGCCGCCGCCTCTGTTCCCATTGTGCGTGTGCGTAGCAAGTTTACTGACCTTGAACTTCGAAATAATTTTTGTTGTTGCTGTGTGTACCCGAAAAATGCGAGCAGCGAACAGCGCACATAAATTTTGAATAGAGCAACATATGTACATATATATATATATATATATGTATATATGAACATACCCTGTAGAATAAAGTTATGCAAATGTATGCATCATCTGCAGCCCTCCAAAGAATAAGAATAAACTGGCGCGAAATCAACCAAAAAGCAAAAGCTTCGAATAACTCTGAATGCTATTTACAAAGGATTTTTGGCATGTGTATTAAATTTATCAAGATTTCGTTGCTTTCTCCGAAGTAATAAAAAGTTTTAAATTTTAACTCAAATTAACTTAACACACAAGTAATATATGCCCAGTCTTTACTGTTCACAGGGTATGTACTAGTCGCAGATCCTTTCCTATTTGTTAGACACATTTATATGCGTTTACTTTGGCTTTTACCCCCTCTGACCACGATCAGCTCTTGTTATGTCAGCTTGTTAGTTTAGTTAAAACTATATACATATATACATATATATATTTATATTTATATTTATATATTTATGATGGGTTTGCTTATATGGCAAATAGTTAGCTGCGCCCGCTGCGCAGTGTCTCTGGAGTTCAACGAAATAACCTTCGCTGGTCGCATAGATAAAGATATATAGCTATTATAGAGTGTTAAACTTGTTTGGCGTTCAGTTCACGTGCGACTCGCCTCAATGATAAGATAACGTTTACCTGAACTCTGGCAAGGGCTTTTTGCGCATTTGACGCACACGCGACAATCATAAGCCGAGGTCGCAGCCAAATATAATTCTTGTTTTTTTATTTATTATTTTTTTATTAGCACTCAACAGCCCTTCGGTCTGATTTAGTAAATGTGTGTATCCATATATAGTAATAATATTCTAACCACGCCCTGAAAACCAATTTTCTTCACCTGACTCAGACGTTTATTCGTTGTTCGTTCTTTGGCTCTTCGTTTTCCCGCTTTTCTGTCTGTATTCGTTTTATGTTTTATTTGTTGGTCCCTCACTTCCTGCGGCTGTCTAAGCCCCCTTGTATAACAGGTACCATTAAACAGGGCTATAAACGCATCAGGCTGACAGTTCATTCATCAAGCGACCCTGTTCCAACAACAACACACATGAGAACCATAACCTAACACACACAACACACATCACACACCACACACCACCGGACAGTCCAATTGGAATCGAAATAGAACGGGGTACCTGTGAAATTAATGAATCCATCCAAAAGACTGCATCCAGTTTTTCTTTTCTTTTCTTTTCTAAATTTTTTGGGTAAATGGGTTTCTCACAAATGACCCAAAAATTGCTTACGTCAGCTAAAAACTTCATTATCATCATCATTATGATTATGTGTTACCTTAAAAGCAAACAGGGAAGAACAACATTAAGAACAATATGAATAAAATTAGTTGGTTTTTTGTAAAGTACGCTTGTAAGACGCATTAAAAGTAATAGTAATAAAAAATTTATATATATATATATACGTATATATAAAACTAAGCATTGCTAATTTATTTAGCGGCTTCAGCATAAAATTTTCCATTTACAAACACTTCCGCGCAGCTTTTGCGTTCTCTACACTTTATGCATACAAATATATATAGAATAGCTATAATTTAATAATATATATATACCTTACGATTTAGCCCTAAAAGGGTATTAAATGGTTGTAAAAGTTTTCTTATATATAAGCCAGAACTTGAGATCTATGAATCTTTTTAGGAATGTTCAATTTAGACAGCTTTGAAGATTATTAATATGAAGTTAAGTTAAATGAATTTTAGTTAAGCCTTTTCCATAATTCTATTTTTTTATTTATTTTTATAATTAAAAATGCCTTATGCCCAAAACTTAGTCCAAACTAAATCCAAATAAAAAAAACTTTTACTTTTTAAATAGTTTAGTTAAATTTTCGAAGACAAGAGAATATTAACTGCCTGTAAAAAAAAATACTGCAGAAATGAAATAGTATATAGAAGATAGTCTAAGAGCACTTTATATATTTTAATAAATAATTAAGTAGAATATTTTTCTGTTTCGTTGAAAAGACACAAATTTTCTTCTTATAAATAAAGAGATTATTGTACTTAAAGAATGTATAAATTTAAAGTTCAAATCAAAACCATTACACAAATTATGTTTACAAACCAAACTTATAGTTAAAGCATTGATTTAGACCATAAAATAATTTCAACGACAATTTTGTTAAGACGTTCGGCCAAATTACATTAGATTAAATTTTCAAAAGAAAATACATATTTTATTGCTACTATTATAATGCTTATTAATATAGTATTTGTTTATAAACTGTCAACTTAACTATTTTATAATATTTATAAACTTATTTTCGGACTTTCTCTCTATTAAGTTATTAAATATCTAAAAAAAACTCATTTGCCTAGAACTTTAACAAGTTTATAACTATTCTCATTTCAATTGCAAGTCCTTATACATACATTCATATATACATATCAAGTTTACCTGTTCTATTTTTTCTTTACTAAAAACTACTTTACTTGTTCTAACTAAAATGGTTTTTTTTTCAAACATTAAACGATTGTCAAAAGTTGTTTTTAAAACATTAAACGTAGTTAGTTTTATAATGGAGCTCTTAAGCATAACTTTGTCAACCTTACACAATTGAAACGAGTGTGTTTGTGTGTGTGTGTGTGTGTGTGTGTGAGTGTGTTTTGGACTGTTCTAAGTACAAAAGTGCTGGGGGCCGGCAAGCCAAACGACAAAGTGTCATTCACACTGCGCCATGAAAAACAACCGTTCAAAAAAAAGTGCCAAAAAAAAAGTATAAAAAGAAATAAGAAAATGGCGAACCACGTCGAACGTGAAATAAACAACAAGAAAAGACAAGAAAAGAAAAAGTCTTTGCCAAAAAACAAGCCAAAAGGGAACTCATGATGAAATAGTAAAAGAAAAAACCAAACATGGGAACAATAATAAGGGAGCAGGGAAAGGGGGGAGGGGGGAGTGGAGTGGAGTGGAGCGGAAAGGGGGGCGGGGCGGGGGGAGGGAGTTTTGTGTTCGCAGTGTCGACGCCACGAATCTAGGTTATTACGCCGAAAATAATTAAATATACAATGCCCGAAGGGAACTCGCGGTTCTCCACTCGCAAATCATGCAAATATGTACATAAATACACACACACACACACATACAGATACACATACAGAGCTTACAATATTTACTTGGCCAAAAAGAAGCTCATCCATTGCGTTTCCTAGCGCGTTTTGGCCAGAATGTGCCACAGACTTATTCATACGGCTCACGCGTGTCTCAAGTTCATTGCCAAACACATATTTCTTTTGTATGCCATTAACAACAGCAGGCACTTTGTTAAGCTTAACTGATCGACCTGCGAGATACCCTAGACAACACGTTTTTAAATATATCACGCTTTAATACATATTTTTAAACAAATTCTTTAGCTTATGTAGGGTTTTGTTTATATATTTATTAGTTTATAATAATAGTTACATATTTTTATGCAAAATAATATAATATTTAATTAGTATTCAATTCTGTTTAACAACATATTTTCCTAGATTTTTATTAAGCTCTCTTTGCCCATACAGGGTATCTATTAGTCAATTAATTTATTATTCTTCTGGTTTTCGCTTTTTTGGCAGTTTATTTGGTTTTTGCTTTGTGGCATGTAATTTGGCTTTTGGCAGTTTTGGCCACGCAGAACCTTAGCTGGAAAGTTCTGAACCTGTTTGCAGACGGGCTTGACTGACTGACCGAGAGCAGCGAACACAGATTGTTGATTATGCACAAAAACAAAAAAAAAATTGTGTAAGCTTTCAGATAGATTCACAAAGCTTAACTAATTTAATAGTTTGTCAGTTGAGCTTTCACTTGCGACGGTTAATTAATGGTTTTAGTTACTACTACTTAGCGTAATTTGTTGCTATCGCGATTAACGTGAACTGCAACAAAGAACAGCCTTAAATATATATTTGCAGCAGCATTTTACTCTCTTTCTCTCTCTCCTGCTCTTTTTCTCTCTCTCTCTTCAACTGTTTTGCTGCAGCCTCGTCGCGATCATTGCACTTTGCGTCTTCAGCCTCGGTCTCTGCGGCATGTTGCAAATTGTTGAATGCCGAAACCAGTTTCACACTCAGTTCGTTTGTGCAACATGTACCCAGGCCCGAGCTTTTGATCGTGCGGCGTCTGTTGCAAGTTGCAAGTTGTTGCCTCGCTCGTGCTGTGACTTTGCTCTGGTCGGTCAATGGTTCTCTGGTTCATTGCCATCGCGCTGGGGGTAACTAACCCAGCAACTCAGCCAGCCAGCCTACTCAGCCTCAGCCTCAGCCTCAGCCTGCCCCAGCTGAGTCGAAAAGCGCTGGAAATACCAAACCGACTAAAATCGACCACTTTTCGCAGCGTCATTGGAGTCGCAATCGTCGCTGGTTTCAGCTCGTTGTTAACTGAAGCAAGGACGTGCTGTCTGTGTCTGTGTGTCTGTGTGTGCCATTCACTTGGCTAACATGTGTGTGTGTGTGTGTGTGTGTGTGTGTGCAGAAACCAGCCAATAGATAAAGATAAATACTTCATAGTTTGGTTTGTCCGCTTGGTTCGTTGACTTACAAATGCTTGAAACATTTGCTGCCATGTGGGTTTGGCTTTGATGAGCAATAAATGATCACTGATCAATGTGCTGATCAAGGCAAATATATTATATGTTTATGAAAAGCAAACTTTGTATTGATTACTTGCTTGAAAGTTCTTTAGATAAAGTAAAGACAAAGCTATAATATATATTTGATAAGCTTTCAATTATTAGCCTTCCAGGAATTCTTTTTAATAGTTCCGATTCAAGCAACTTTAGTAGAGTATTTAAAGCACATGTATAATCAAACATTAATTGAATTATAATAATCTTTTATTTAACCATTTATCAAGTGCATAATAAGTTCCGATGACGCTTAACACATTGTATTCCCCTTTCAAAATCGACTTATGACTCAATAAAATGTTCGTCGTATTTTTGCAAAATTTTCGACAATCGTCAGAATTTCGTCAGCAGCAACAACAAAAGTCAGGCAATCAGAGCAGATTACACACACATACACACACATGTATATATATATATATATATTATATATATATTTGGACTCTGTTTTAGTGTTGTGTTCTGGTTTTGCAGCGCGTCACGATCGTTGTATAATCGTGCCATTCGACAGATGCACATGTGTGTAAAGTATCTTTCGGATGCATTCGTCAGCGTTTCACACACTTTAGAAATCAACAGCAACAAACAATCGCTGGCAAATGAAATTGCACAAACACAACACGGCCAGAAAGAGTCAGAGGCAATTGACCGCTTGGCAAATACAAATCCTGATGACATTCACCCCGTTACGAGCGTTCCGAGCAAACAAAAACCCAGCAGCAACAACAAAGCCAACAACAGCATGAGAAACATGTGCAAAAAGCAGCCAAAGAAAAGCAAAAACAAAAAAAAACACAACACTGAGTGCAATAAGTGCAAAACAAAAGTGCAATTCCCCAGTGACGTAGTCAAAAAGGGGGGCCTAAAATATCAGACTTTTGAACATAGAAAGAACTTTAAAAAAATGTTAGAAGAAACAATTTCATTATAATTATTTTTAAAGATGAACTTTTTAAAGTTTTAGTTTTTTTTTGTATAAAAGTTGTGTAATGAAAAATATTGTATATGATAAGAACTCTAAGAATTTTGTAAAAAAATTTTAAATATATTTATGATCAGTTTAAAAGTAGTTTGATTAGCTTACGAGTCTGGTTTAATTACTTCCATATCAAAAATATTCTCTCTTTTATAACTTCTCTAACTCATGCTAAAAAAAAATTAACAATAAATGCAAATTAAAACATTTAATAAAATAATAAAAATAAACCTAAATATATAAATATATTTAATTACACATACAATTATATATAAACATGTATTTTATTTATATGAATATAGAAATATTTATGCATTTAAATCGAAAGCTTAAATAAATCCCGCTCACTTACGCCTCTGCTTTCAGTATATCTTACTGGCTCTTTCTTTCACGTCGCCTCTTTCTTTCTGGCTGCTTTTAGTCACTTTACGTTGTTGACGTTATTTTTTTTTGTTTTTGTCATCTTCTCGTTGTTGTTGCTGACGTTTTTTCTTTTGTTGTTGTTGTTAATAAACTTGAAACCGCATTGCTTAAATGCTTTCCGCAATGTTTTGAGAGCAAAAATAAAGAGGCAGAAATAAATTAACAAAAGATTCTTTTGAACTTGTTGCGTCGCTCGATTGTTGTTGTTGTTGTTGTCGATGATGCAGTCGCAAAAGGGAAGCGATATTTTTGGCAGTTAACAATTTGAACTTGCTGCGCTGGCCTCCTTCTGCAAGCCATATATATATACATACATACATATATATATATATGTATATTAATATATACATATGTATACTTATTTGGTATGTGTGCCGTCGTCTGGCCTGATTGTCCGCTCTTCACTTGACGTTGTCCTTCTTATGTTCTTCTTCTGCATTTTGGCCACTTTTTAAAAGACGCACCTTTTGGGCCACACGCGCCTTTAATTGGCCGCCTCGCCGATAGCATCTCAATATTGCAATTGCATCTGCTGTTCCTCTGAAATTTGTAAGCATTTGACTCAAAGATAGAATGAAAGATATAAATGCATATATAGTTCATATAGGTTGTGTAAAGTTATTTAGCTTAAAAATTCTTTGTAAACTAAACCATATAAAAATGCCTCTAATGTTATTTGTAAAGAATCAAATTAGAAAACTTTCACATTCAGTTAACACAGCTTTCAATTACTTAACAAGATTTGGCACAAGTTAAGATTAACATAAACTATGTTCAACATAGTCATGTCTTTGGCTACTTTCATAAATATATACATATATATATATTTTGCGCACAACTCTTTTTTGCGGCAAGCTTTTAAGCGGCTTCAGCTAAATACCGTTAATTGACAGGGTCTAGCAAATTTGCAACGCAGTTTTGGCCAAATTGTTTTGTTTACAAAAAAGCAGCAACTCGACCGATCAACAACAAAACAAAAACAAAAAATGAGTTTCTCAAATGTCAACAACAACAACGAGAAGAACGCGTTACATAAAGCCCCATACCCCGCCCCCCGCCTTTCTTCCGCTCGCGAGGTAGAGAAGAACACAAGTGGCAGCCACAGACATAAAAAAGAAAAAAAAAAGTAGAAAGTCATTAAATAAGCAAGCCAAAACAAGAACCCAAAAACCGAAAAGAGAAAAAATCAAAAGTTGTAAACAAATATGAGCGTAAAAGAAAATGAAAATCCAGCCGCTAGTATTACATCAGTATACATCACATGGTACGTCAAACAGGCCACGTCCGTCCGGCTGTCCGTCCGTAGAATATTTTTGAGCTCGGTTCGCTGCCAGTGAACTTGTCCCAAATAAACAAAATTCCACCGGCCAAAGTCAGTTAGGTAATGTTGTTGTTGTTGTTGTTGTTATTGCTGTTGTTATTTTGTTGCTTCTTTCTTTTTGTGACTTCTTTCTAGCCGCCATTTTATTTGTTATTGTTAGCTATTATTGCGCTGGATTTTTTCTTTTTACTTTTTTGTTTATATACTTTCAAAAGGTGTTGGGGGTTTAGTTTCTTTTTTTTTTTGCTTTTGTTTTTTTTTCTACCAACTTATGATTTTTTCGCGGAAATTTAAAGTCTAAGCTGCGGTTCTTAGACCTGATTGAGTCATTCGGCGGCGACAATTTCAACAGCAAAAACACATGATCTGAATTCTTAAGCGCCAAGTTGTTATTCCAACCTTAGCTTATATACAGGGTATTAAAAAATGACACAAAATGTGTCAGGCAATGGAAGATGGCAACCTCAGGCAAATATACTACTTAAAAGATACATTTTTTAATACGAAAAGTTTATATATTGTATGTGAACATATTGAATTTATACTTGGTATAAAAGTATTTTTAATTTTGAATTTAATCAACTTTCTATGCTCTTAAACATTTAACAATATCAAACTTTATAATTTTATAATTTTCCTGCATAAAATAAAATTCAAACAACTTAAGTCTTTAACTAACTTTAATTCTTTCATTCACAATTGTTAAATCTCTGTTTTAAGTTTGCCTTTGCCCCTTCATTGCACTTCAACTCTTTTGTTTTGGGCGACTTTCACTGCCACCCACGGCATTTTCATGACCTCCAAAAAAGCAAAGCAACAACAAATAAACTGGCCAATCAGATGGCTTTAGTTGCTTTCCAGTCGTTGCACTCGCTCTATAAAGTTAATAAACTATAAATTACACTGCAAAAATGCCGAAAAAAAACTTTCACAATCAACGGCAACAACAACTAGACAATTGTTGGCGTTGCCTGCGCCAATTTTCCCCTCCAAGTGGCTTTTGTGCAACACGTGGAAATTCCCAATTCCCGATACCCGCCACAAACGAGGTCCGAAGCAAATCGCCGATTTGGCAACGACTCTCGGCCAACAATTTCACTTTGCCTGGGTTAAAGTCCTGGCGTCTGGGTGTCAGTCAACTTTCATAGCTATTGTTGTTGCTGTTGCTGTTGCTGTTGTTGCTGTTGTTGTTGTTGTTGTTGCTAGTCTCACTAGCATAGTTGCCCAGCAAACAAACACACTCGAATGCTCCACTGAATGCAACGGCGCTCGAAAAGTGCAGCGACCTCGCCACAGACTGACAGTCACACTCACAGTTGCAGTCACAGTCACAGTCACAGTCACAGTCGCAGTCGCAGTCGCAGTCACAGTCCCTATGCCCCCGTATGCACCCTGACGTGGCAGCCAGCGCCATCAGCTGTTGCCACAACTCGCTGCAGTTGCATACCAGTTTCTGTTGTTGCCGCGCTATTTTGCATGCCTCCGGCCCAGGCCACATGTGGTAGAAAGTGGCTGACGGACTGACGGGCTGGCTCGGCTGACTTGGCTGACTTGGCTGGTTAGTCGCCTGCCTGGGCTGAGGTAGTAATGACCTCTTTGCACGGGGTGCTTGACTCGTGTTTTAGGCGATCGCATGACTCTTGTCTGATTGCGATTGAAAGTGCTTGCCGAAGACTACGATTAATGCAAATATATTCCCTGTGCATTAAGTGTCCTTTTGCATTAAGATTCGTCTACAATTTTGACAGGCTAACTTAATTAAACCAGCTCTGACTTTAAGTTTTGCTTTCAAATGAATCCACAATACAGTAAAGACTTGTTTAAACGAACTTTTCTTTAGCCAAGTTTACTTTATGTTAAGACTTTGATCTACGATTCGATCTTTTTATTAGTAAAGTGGTCTTTAAACAAACTTTATAGCCAAATTTATATTAGAACTTGATCTTTTTTAAGTAAAATGCTTTATAAAAAATATTATAAATTCTTGTTTAAACATATTATTCTAAAACCAACTTTACTTTACTTTTTGTTAGAATTTAATTTTTTTAATGAGTAAAAATGCTTTAAACAAATTATTATAAATCCATGTCTAAACAAACTTTTCTTTGGCCAACTTTACTTAATGTCAGAACTTTGATCTAATAACTGATCTTTTTTTAAGCAAAGTGTTTTATAGAATGCATTTTTAAAGCTTGTTTAAACCAATTTTCCTTTACCCAACTTTACTTTTTATTAAAAGCTTATTTGAACAAACTTTTCTTTAACAAATTTTAGTTTATACAACTTTTATATACATATAGTATTATAACTTATATTAAAACTTTTTGATAATTCTATCAGTAAAATGCTCGTATGCATTAATAAAGACTTTTTCCAATTGCATTTTACATTCTTGAACAAATATATTAAAAAAATTATTATGACAAGATTCTGTTGCAGCTGCAGAAATTATCTGAATTCTATCTAGAAAAAAGTTCTATTCACTTTTCGCTACAACAAATCATGTGGTGGCATGAAAACTCTTCCTGATTCTCAGAATGTGCGATTATTTAGCGATCTCACGTCATCGCTGGCGCAAAACACCCGCCCTCTAATTTAAACGGCCTAGAGGCGATCAACAAGTTTAGTCTCCAACACCTGACTACAGGCAATTCTCCTTCCCCCACCTCCCTCTCTCTCTCTCTCTCACACACTCTCCCCTGCCCACCTGTTGGCTGTGTTAGCTGTTTTGGCCCACACGTTCTATGGCCGCGTCCGCGTACATTAAACCCTGGCCACTTCCTAGTGAGGAGGGCACTGGCGCTACGACGTTTAGTTCGCATTCATAAATTATGGCAGTGGCAGCAAACATTAACAACAACAACAACAACAGCAGCAGCAAACTTTGTACGCGTTTAGCATAATTTTTTTTTTGTTTTGTGTTTCATTATTTCTGTCTCTCAAACAGGTTTCAAATTCCTGGCCAGTTGGTCGCGACTTCGTTTCAAGCGAGGGCCATAGAATCAAGTCAAAGCCAAAGCGAACCAATAAAATACAACAAAAAAAAAACAACAAAAAAAATACATTTCGGGTCTGCGATCGTCCCGTCTCCAGCTTGAGCCCAGTTTTGGCTTACTAATTATTATGCTAAGCTCGATGCGAAAGGGTTCATGCGAATTCAAAGAGAGCGAGCAAGAGAGAGATAGAGATAGAGAGAGAGAGAGGGAGACAAAGACAAACGCATGTTTCTACAGAACAAGAGGCAGAAGAACAAGAGCTGTAGCCGGAGCTGTTGCTGGAGCTGGAGCTGTAGCTGGAGCTGTAGCTTAGGCTCGGACTGGGGCTGGGGCTGGGGCTGGGGCTTTTGTGCTGGCCTCAGTGTTCACTGTTCGGTGTTCGGTGTTCAGCTGTCTCGGTCGCTTAATGGCGGTTAATGGAGGTCATTCACTTTCGCACGAATTGTAATTTTTGTGCTTTAAGTCAATTCAAGTTGCCAAGTCAGCGCGTTGAGTTTCATGATTCCCTCAGCCTCATATATACACATTTATACATACATACATACATATACATATATCGCATAATCTTATTATGCTGCCAAAAAAAAAAAAACAAAACAAAACAAAAAAAAATAAATTCTGTGGCCTGGCTTTTGATTTTTGTTTTTTTTTTTCATCTTCTTCTTCTGTTGTTTGTTATTTTTATGGCTTTCCACACTTATTATGCCACAGATATCAATCTTGGTCTCCGCATCTCGAGTGGCGAAAGTAAGAATCTTGAGATTATGTGTTAGCCATAATTAGCTGATATTGAATTTGCTTCCGCTTGGTTTCCTCTTGCACATATCTCATAGTTCTCGCTAGCTCACAAATCATAGCTAACAGCTTTGGAGCGCCCCGTGGCGCTCATGGCGTCCATTAACTACCGTTCGAATCTATTAAGCACAAAGCTATAATTTCAACACATGTCTCCAGCGATGCCAAGTTTACCAAGTGCAAATTACCAATTAACTTTCCCAGCTAGCCAGATAGTCAGATAGCCAGATAGCCAGCAACCAGATGTGTAGACAGCGTTTGGACAGGGCGTCTAAGTGCCGCTTTCGGCCAAAAGCTGCATCTGCCTGCCGGCCATGGCGTAATCATAGAAAGCACGTGCGGCAATTTCCAATTTCTGCCGCTGCTGTTTGTCCAAGTGCATTCAACTTGGCCAACTGTGTGCACATGCGTGGCCGTCGACCAACTGACAAGTCAATAAACTCATTGCAGCCGCTGCAGCGCTATCTCGCTCTCGCTCTCGCTCACTCGGTTAGGGGGGCTGGCTGGCTTATCAGGCAAACTAAGCACGATCTACGATGCCTGCCAACTAGCTGCAACTGGCAGAACCAACGCTGACTGCAACTTCAACTGCAAATAACCCTCAATAACAGTTACAAAACTGTATGCAGTCGTAAAAAGAGGCAGTGCAACGTACCGGGCGTCAATGTACGCAACTAGGCCTAGGCCCAAGTCGCACACATAACAACAACAACAACAACAACAAGCGAGTGAAGTAGAATGTGCAAGAAGAAAATTGCACACACACAGAGAGAGGGAGCGAGAGAGAGTGAGGGAGAACGCAACAGGAGACGCGAAGACGACTAAGCTGAAAGGTGAAGTGGGATGAGTTGGGGTGGGGTTGTGGCTGAACTGAAGTGGAATAAAGTTGTGGCCGCTGTCGTCGCCGTCGTCGTCGTCGTCGTCGTCGTCGTCGTCGTTGAACGGAGTGCATTGCACTGCGAAAGGGTTAAAGACCCTCGGCGCGCTCAGTGAAAATGTGTGCGAAGTAATGTGGTGAGTGGAAAAATCCAAAGCGATGCAGTTGCAGATACCAAAAACAAATCTGTGCAGCGGAAAAAGCAAAAGTGCAGCAGCCCCATTAGAAACGAAGACAGGCCGAACCTACATCAACACACACACAACCACACACACAAGCACACACGAGCACAAGCAGGCAAAGCAGAGAGCCGGTAATAGAGCGCACAGCGAACGCGAGAGAGTGCATAGAAGAGCTTTCGTTCAGTTGTTGTTGTTGTTGCTCGAGTGCAGTGGCTTTGAACTTCACACAGTTAAGCAGCGACGTTCGCTCTGTCGCAGTCGCAGTCGCAGTTGCGGGCGCATTCGTTCTCCCAGCGCATGCTTTCTCTCTCACTCACCCGTTGATAATTGCCGATGATTGCGTTGCTTTTGTTGTTTTTTCAATGTCGAGTTCACTTTTCAAAACGGGCCATATGCAAGAGATGCTATTGGGATAGATCATTGAACGAACACTGCATACGTGTATGTCTGTGTGTGTGATAGAGAGAGAGTGCGAGTATTCTGTGTGCGTGGGTCTCTGTGCCACACACTCAAGTGGAGGCGTCTGCTGCACTTTTGATTAATTTTCACTGCGAGCAAGCATTTTCCACTGATAAGCCTCCATTGTATTAAATTGTTCAGCGCTTCCTGCCCTTGCATGTCCACTGATAATAACAATAGAACCAACAACAACAGACGCCTGCATCTTCTCTACTCTTTTTTTTGTGATAAACGATGATCGTCTCAGTTTTTGTAATTAAACATACCAAGAAAGAAGATTTTCTTTTAGGCAGCAGAAAAAACGAGTTCAAGTACATGAATAGTTCTAGAAGAAAGAGAAAGAAGAGAGAGTGATAGAAGTAGCTAGAAAATTGAGAGAGCCCCGTTGAAATTTTGCTAGAAGTTTTCCTTACTAGATGTGTGTGTGTTCAAAAAAGAATGTGGGATAAGCTGCTTAAGGAAAATTCGAGAAGTTTACCGCTGAGAAATGTAAGCTGCTGTTAGGGAAGGATTGGTTTTTATAAGTCAAAGATGAGTTAACCAAAATATTCTAATATTCGTAAATTAAGTTATATTTACTATCATTACAATAAATTAAAAAAAGCCAGACAACTTTTACTTATAAACTGCCCATTGTTCATGCGGCGAATCAAATTGATTATAAGGCAGCAATAAACCAACCAAGCACTGCGAACGGATCAGGGTCACAGCTATAGAACCCAAAAATAATTCATTAGACTTTTGTTTGCTTTAAAATTTAGCAAACCACGAACAGCAAGCGAAAAAAAAGCAAACACACGAACGTATGAGCAAATTTCACCGACCTTGGCTAATAAAGCTTTCAACGCGTTTCCTATCCAAATTATTGAAAATGACAAAAGAGCGCATTTCGCCCTCTCTCTCTCTCTGTTTCTCTGTCTCGCGCTTTCCGCACAGACATTGTGTAATAACTATTGGCTATTTGCACGCGCTTCTTTTATTAGATAGTGCGAGGACCTTGAAAACTCTTATCGAATTTTCACCTTTTGCGCGAAAACTACAAAAAAAAAAGCGCCTGTTGATAAGCCAAATTTACGACTAAAAACACTAATCGACTATTGGCTGCCCTTTCCGCAGCGACTGACAAATATATTTTTGGAGTTATTTTGTTCATCTGTAGATAAGCGGAATGTGGGTTGATTTATGAGATATGCTATTAACAGATTTGCATTTGGTTCCGCACTAACTAAGCGACCCAAACCCAAACGAAAACCAATCCCAAGCTATTTTCATCTATATTTATCAGAGAGTGACGCGTTTTGTGTTTCTATTTGTGTTTGTATTTGTGTTTGTGTTTGTGGGCAAATTAGATAAGCGCCCATCAGGAATTTGTTCTGCTGACCTTCATTTTTCGCTGCTGTCCGCTGATAACAACGATAACCGATAAGCCCCCATTTGTGTGCGTGTGTGTGTGAATGTTTATTATTATTTAAGTTTTTCTAGTTACGTTTAAAAGGCGCTTGTTATTGCGATTGCCATTACGACATTTAAATGCAAACGATTACGCAGCACAGCGCAATATTTTTATTTACAACATGCGGGCCTGTAACGGCACAAAAGCCTATTAACACTCTATATCTAATGTGCATTACATATTCAAAGATTACATCGCATTTTGCGTGCTAGCAAAAAACAAAGTCGCCAATACTTTGTATAAGACCCAAGTGCTTTAGATATACATTGTTTTGGCCTAAACATTTACTTTACACTTGGCTTAGATGAACAAATAACAGCTGCGAGCTACCCTTTCCGATATTTTCAATTGGCCATATCTCAACCTTGGCAATCCATTTGATTCTTCCAATCTTTCGTTCTTCCCCCTCTATCTCTCATTTTTTTTTTTGTTGTTTTTTGTTGTTTTTTGGCATGACATCATGAGTTCTCTGGACAGCCGAAAATTATGCGTAATCACCAACCCTGCAAAAAAAAAAAAAGCACGAACACTTAACATCAAAATCTGGCAACATAAAAAGAGCTACGCAAAATTTAATTTGCACGAGTACACACAAAAAGCACTGAGAATGAGAGGGGGAATAACGAAGTTTAAATACTCTAAATTGCAGCAGCTGATCAGCAAGCAAAAACCAAATAGAGAAAAATATAAAAGCAAAGCAAAAGCTTAAAAAAAAATAGCATACTTATTTTATTCAAAGCAAATTTGTTCTTACTTTTATTGTTTTGAATTGTTCATTAATAATTTTAAAGTAGTCAATAATAAGTTACAAGCTAAAACCAGGGTTGAAGAGAAATAATCTAGTCTCAATATAAGAGATCATAAGGGTTTCGAACCCAGATCTTTTTTGAGAAAAATTGAAATTAAAATCTATAAAAAACCTTAGCTACCCTTTTCTGTTAAGGGTATAAGAACGAACCTAAACCGACACAAAACCATTTTTTTTTATGCGTACACCGCAAAATTGTTGGCCTTCAAATTGACCGAGTTCATGAACACCAACAAACGCAGCGAGGGGCGACTAAAGGAGGAGGTGGAGGAGAAGGAGAAGGAGGAGGAGGAGGTGGAGGAACCACGCACCTCCTCATTGTGCGTTAATTATATGTGGCGAGAGCGAACGTTACAGATACAGATACAGATACATAGTACATGCGATACAGATACAGATAAAAACAAATAAGCTAACGCGGAGCAGATGGCTGATGTTCTAGAGGCGCCGATCCGAACCAGTCAGCAAGTTCAAAAGTTGCGCAATCGCCGAAATAACAAACTGGTTTTCCAGTTCTAAACTCAACTCAACGAGATTGTTACTTGCCTCAAATTGTTAACAAGTTATCAAGGAAGTTTATTTTGTCTCTTAATCACACAGTTTTTTTTTTTTTTTTTGCACAAAAAAATAATAAATAAAATAAATATAAAGCAACAACAGCGTCAAACTACCAAGGAAAAAGTCATCAAGAGTCGTTCAACTTACGCCGGAGAACGCGGTCGACGCGTGTCGGAGAGACTCGAGGCGACAAAGCGACAGCGAGAGAGACAGAGGAAGAGGAAGAGGGCGAGAGAAAAGCCAGAGAGTGCAAGAGAACAAGACTGTAAAGTGGAAGGTCGCTCTGATTAAAACCCAAAATTAACGCTGACTGACTGGCGACATAACCGATTAACGAGTTGGGGGCGAGAAGATTTGCAAACAATTCAATATCAAAATATACAGATAAACATACATACATATATAAAGCTGATTGATCTACATACAGCAAAAAAAACAAAAAAAAAACATTTGAATGAATAATCTTTTTTTTTTTAACCTAGTATTCAAACAGAACTCTGAAAGGTTCAAATATATATTTAAGTATATTATTTGGCTCTCGCTCTTACACAGCTCTCAGTGTCTGTCTCCTTTTCGCTTGGCCCTCTTTCAATTATCGGTCAACAGTTTTTTGTAGTTAAAGTCCCTGGACTTTGCATTTGCATTTATGATGCTGCAGACCAGACTGATAACCAAAATTTGTGTGTGTTCCGAGCCGGGCCTATGGGGGATATCCACACTCCGAGAAGCCAATGACATTTGGCTGGGGTACATTCGCCTCGGTGATCGTCGGATCGTCGGAACGTCGCATTGTGGATTGTGGATTGCGGATTGCGGATTGTGGCGAATGCATTGTTCATGACGCAGCCAAAAGCTGTTGGCTGCCGTTGATCATGACGTTGCGAATCGGCGGAATCACTTGTAAACTCTTCTCAAATTGGCGGTTGTAAAAAACAAAATAAGAAGAAGCAGAAAAAAAATAAAAACCAACCAGGGGAAAAAAGTGATTTAAATAATGCATGCTGTGCCGTGCGATCATGAAATTTAAATGCATGGCTTAAGGCACTTGAAAGCCATCGACATCAGCTACCTAATTTCTTTCGTTTTTCGTTTTTCGTTTTTCACAATACACATTTTGGAGCGCCCATTGAACTTGACCTCCACTTGAACTGCTGCATGCAACATGGCCGCTCGAAAAAAGCCAGAGTTGCCGCAGTTGCCGGAGTTGTTTGCCCCTCGGTGAATTCTTTTGTGTATGCCACTTTCGTTTTGTCTGCTCATTTATTTTTAAACGAACTTGTTATTATTGAAATTGCATTCATAAGGAAGTTAAATGTTTATTTTCGTTCGGTCTGGACTGTAAGAATTTTAGCTTCTTATTGACTCTGGCACATAAATATGTGCATGCGATCGGCTGATCGTATTACTCCCAAGCAATTCGATAATATAGGTCTTATCTCTGCTACAGATGTGTGTCACATCCAAATGGATCACTAGCTGAAAATCAATCCAAACATATCAAGTCGAATAATTCTCGTCACGCCCACAGTGCTTGATCGCATTGTTTAAAAAACATGTCGCATTCAAAATACCATTTAACATAGACGGGGGGAAAAACAAACAACCCCCCCGCCGGAAAAATACCAATCGAATGTGCTGAAAAGCCGAAAATATGTCGAGAAAATAGCTCGTCCGATGATATTTTCGTCTAAACGAAGTCGCCCACGCGAACGCGAGCGTCAGAACGGGAGAGAGCGAGAGGGCAGCCTTAACCTTGGACAGAGACAGGGCATAGGCGAAGAAAATTAAAATGAAAAAGAAGAAGACGAAAAAGAAGAAGAAGGAGAAGGAGAAAAAGAACAGCGTTCGATTGCCACACGTGGCATTTGGAGTTGGTTGCTGGCTACAGGAAACGATTTCCACATTGACCTAGGCGCGAGCCCAACGGGTTGATCGGCTCCCCAATCATGTATGTAAATATTTATTTACATTTTTTTTGTTTTTTTTTTTTTTGTTTTTGGCATTTTGCGTCTCGAAATGTCAACGGCACGAAGTCAATGACTGCACCGTGCAGCGCTCGGACCTGCATTGTGTTGTGATATAATTTTAATTATACACGCAACAAGTAGTAATTAAATAAATTGCATTAAGCAAAATACAAAATATAAAACAATACAAAAAAAATAAAAAAAAAATGAAGCGAGAAAACACAAAACAGCATTTCACTGAGCGCATGAACTTGGTAAAGTTTTATTGAACTTTCCGAACGGAGCGCCATGAACTAGCGCCAGCAATGATGATGATGATGATGATGATTAAAATGCCGCCTGGCAATGGGAATCAATCGCGAACGGAATCATTGCTAAAAGAGTACAATAACCGCTGAGCGGCGTTTACCTTGGAACCGGCGGCTATCGGTTTAGCGGCGACATGTGTTTCACTCGGCAAACTTGAAGCGACCGCCTGTTGCCAGGGTAGTTACGGGCCAGGCTGACAAATTGGGCACTGCTGGGGTGGCTATTGTGTGTCTGTGTGGTGTGCTTTTCTACTAAGCAACACCCTCAACCGCTCACCTCGTGAACAGCAGCAACAGCAGCAACAGCAGCACTGAGATCTCTCTCACGCGCTCTCTTCACACGCTCTGCACACACACGCACACACACACACACAAACGTGCGCTCTTGTTGATGTTTTGGTTTTGTCTGTGCTCGCGCCCGCCGCCACATGTTTTATTATTATTTTTCAAGAGCACGTGAGAGCGCCAGAGCGCTTGAGAGAGCATTGCTGTCTGTGCTCTCACTGGAGCGCACGCTCTCCCAGGGTCGGCGCGTTCGCTGTGCGGCGACGGCTGGCCGAAAACTGAACAAGATCCAATGCGAATGTTGATTTTCCTTTCATTCAACGTTGAAACATCGCAACGAGCAGATCGTCGTTCCTCCGTCAAAGTCGTCGCATCGTGTTGTGTTGTCGCCTCTTGTCGTCTTCGTTCGTGTTTCGCGTCAAATCGCGCATATCGCCTATTATCCCTTAAATGACTACAACTGCAACAATTTTTTTTAAACAACAGTCGCAGGACATGCCCAGTGTGTTGTGAGCAATATATTTTTGGTGTATTTATTTATTTTTTTTGGCAAGCTCCTGCTTCTGACCAGTGCAAAACAAAAGCAAAAAATTAACAACAATGCCTGTTTAGGCCACACTATCTGCCAAGCAAATAGTAGTTGAGTAAAAAGTGAAGTGCAGTCTTCTGATTCGTTCCAAACAAAATGCTCATGTCCGCGGACAGTTCCGATTGTCAACCCAGCAGCAGCGCCATGGAATCAACGGGCGCCAAGACCTCCGTCATCTGCCTGGGCCAAGCCGCACAGGTGGCGCCCTCCAGCACCACCAGCAATGCCCAGCTCCTTGTCGCCGGCCGCTCCCACTTGGAGAATGCGCTCAAGCTGCCGCCCAACACAAGCGTCTCCACCTACTATCAGCACAGCAAGCTGATTGTCGGTCAGCCACAGCCACAGCAGCAACAGCAACAGCAGCAGCAACATCAACAGCAGCAGCAACATCAACAGCAGCAGCAGCAGCAATCGAGCAGCGCTGTAATCTTCCAGGCGGAATACCATCAACGCCAGGTCGCACCTGTCACAGAATTGGATACTGTGCCGCCCGCAGGTGTGTCCATGGCCAGCAAGATGCCCCACAGCAACGTTATCTACGTGAACAAGTCCACCAGCTCCAGCGTGGTGGTCAGCACCAGCGAGGCGCCCCAGCTGCCGCCACAGATCCACTTCGAGCAGTCGCCCCACCATGCCCATCACACCCACATGGCCGCCATGTATCACCATCAGGCCACAGAGGGCGCCACTGTGCACAGCTATGCAAATGCTGCCCATCATCATCATCATCTCACTGTGGCCCTGCCCACTGGCCAGCCGAATGGCGCCATTGTCGTCATGCCCGCCGATTCGCGTCCGCAGACACCGGAATATATCAAATCCTACCCAGTTATGGATACAACTGTCGCCAGTTCGGTTAAAGGCGAACCCGAGCTAAATATTGGTGAGTCTCCCAAAGCTCGATTATGAAAAGGGAATGGTTTTTTTTTAGTAAAAGTTCTTCTTTGCGAGCATTCACTGTAGCTAGTTTCCGATTTTGCGCGCCTTGGACTCTTAATTAACATTGCAATAGGCCTATGCCGTAAAGGGCAGTCAGTTAGCAACTGGGGGGCAAAAAACAAATCGGCGCGGAAGCACTTTGGGGGCTAAGGCTAAGGCCTAATGGGTGTATTGACTTTTTGACGTCATGTTAATTAGCCAGGCAAGTAACGCTTCCGAATTATATATATATACATATATATAGATATATATATACTTTTTTTTTTTTTTTTTCATTTTTGCAGTCAGTCAGTCGTTCACTCATTCACTCAGTCAGTCAGCAAGGTCGTTCCGCGTACAATAAATAAAATCGAGCTTTGTGCGTTCGTCGGAGTTCGACTGAGTTCAATTCGAACTCGTTTACTGAATTTTATTTTTGATCGTATGCGACAGTGACAATTTTTTTTTTTAAATATAACTGTATCAATGTCAGGAAAGAAGTTAACGCACTTTATGTCGGCTACGCGACTTATCTAAAGTAACCGGTTGGGCATCGTTTATAAATCAGGCGATGAGCCGCAGGTTCAAACGATGAGTCAAGGTAAAAAGCCCCTCGAGTTTTCCCCTTCGACCGCCCACCTCACACTTCCTTCATTGACATTACGCATACGACGGGATGGCCTGTCAAATGGAAAGTGTTTATTGTGTGCTTAAACAGCCGTAAGATCAACTTAAGTGATCAACTTAGCCACAAGATTTATTGATACTTTTTGTGCAACAGTCTCAGGCTTTATTATTTATTCTTATTAATGATGTCACATAAAAGTAAATTTATTATGAGCATAAACTAAAACTTATTGACTATATTGAAAAGCATAAAAAATGCAGCTGATCGTGATTTAAATTTAGTTTAACACTTTTTTACTCTTATTTTAAGCAATGTTTTTTATTTCCAATTTGCCAGCCATTCAAACTATCCGTTTATCTACTCGTCGCAGTCACATTCATTTCACGCCTTGTCAACGAAAGTGAAATTTGCGCGCACCCTGAGCCAAGAAAATAATGTTTATAGTATGTTGTCTATTATGCGTTTTTCTTTACGAACTCTTATTTATTTATTTATTTACTGCTGTCGTCTCTCGGCGTTGCATTTCTCCAAACAAAAACAATAAACTGGGCGACTGGGCGAAATGCATTTGATATGCCAAAGAGTGCGATTCCAAGTTCATTGCTACCCAGAGTCGAGCTCTATATACAAATACAAATACAAATACATATGTATATATATATGCATATATATTAGTGTGTGTTGCGGCTCTTGGCATTTGTAAATGCATCCGTTAGCCAAGTTTTTAATTTCAATTGCGAAAACGAAAGTGAAAAGCAAAGCAACAGCGACGACTGCAACTGCAACTGAAATTCACTTTTAGTTTTCACTGCGCATGCGCAGTCAATTTATGGCCAAAACGCAGCTCGCAGCTCCTCTTGAGAGTAGGTGCCACCCCCCTGCCACCCCCTGCCACCCACCTCCCACTTGGCGGTCGCGCTTAATTTAAATTCGCTGTCAAATTGTCTTTGACATTTTTACTTTGGCAAGCGGCGGTCGGTTACCCGTCCGTCCGGTTCCCGGTCCGGTCCCGGTCCCTGAGACGAACCCCGACGAAAACCGTTTGCCTTTTGTTGAATGTCGGTGAAAGTCAATGCAAGCGTCGTCGCCTCGCTACAATTGTGCAAAAGAAAAGTTATTTGCTTTGCAGTTTTTCGTTTCGTTTCGTTTTTTTTTTTTTTGTTTTTTTTGTTAATTTTTTTTTTATTTTTTATTTTTGCGTTTTTCGTTTTTCGTAGGCGGCGTTTGAACTTTTGCTTGGAAAGTTTTCTTCAGCGACGTCGTCGTCGTCGTCGTGTTTATTTTTATTGGCACAATTATTTGTGCATTTTAGAAATTTATTAAAACGGTCAAAGACCCGATTCTCTCTGTGTCTCTCTGTCTCTCTCCGGTTCAGACGTTTTTGTAAAAGTGAAAACCGTCAAATTGAAAGTAAAACCCTTTTTAATTTTGTAATTATTTGTAATGTGTTTTTGTATCTGTGAGATACTTTGTTGGCAGCGACTTTTACCCACCAATAACTTATGCTATTAGGTGATCAGTCAAATGATCAATTATTGTAGCCATTCATTATTGTAATTTTTATTTAATTTCATGGAAAATTTATATAAAATTATACTGAAAATTCTTTATAAACCAAAAGTGATCCTCGAGCAATCTTTGAGACAGCTTTCAAGGTTTTAAGTTCTTGATCTTCTGACCAGCTGATATACATTTTACTAGAGCTAAAAGATAAGCTTGAGGTGCGCAATCAAGCCGATCGAGTTTTTAATTTATTATGCAGGTGATCTTTTCTTGATCACTTGTTCAGTAGCTAAGCCTTAACTTAATGCTAATTGAGAGTATTCCTTTTATGTTCCATTTGAACTTGAATCTCGTATTTTATTATGATCGCTGATCACTTTTGCCAGCTGCAGCACTATAAAATCATCTTAATAGCAGTTTAGAGCAGTCTCTTTCAACTCGTCGACCCCCAAAATGAATTCCTTAAATGATTCACTACCTTCCTCAAAAAGAAAAAAAAAAGAAAAGAAGCATGATCTGTAGAAAGACGCAATGTTCCCACGCCCGATCTCCAGTGCGATCGTCAACCTTGCCAGCTGCTCCAGAAAGTGCAAGGCACCTACTAAATAAAAAATAAAATATAAAATAAAATGGAAACAAGTCAATGCACGCATTTTTTTGTGGATCGTTCGTTTGCCGGTCATTAATTTGAATTAAATGAATACAACGCGAATGGGATTGCATAACTGAAAAAAAAAAAAAAAAAAAAAAAAAAAAAAAAAAAAAAAAAAAAAAAAAAACAACAACGATCTGAACCGTGCTGAACCGAACCGCATTCACGTTTACTCACTCACATGTTTTGGCAATTCAATGAACCACGCGTCGGGTGGGCGGCCGGGCACGCCCACTTTACAAGGCGTCGCATTTTGAATTCGCGTGACCTCAGCTGCGTTTTTTGAACCCAATAAAAGCACACCAGAAAATCTTTCAAAAATTCAATTTTATTGCACGATACGTTGAACTGCGTCTGCCTCGAAATACAAAAAAAAAAAAACAAAAACCAAAAACAACAACAACAAAGTAACCTGTACGAACATTTCCGCATTGGCGCCAGCAAACGCGAGCGAAAGAGCGAGTATCGTCTTCGCTCTCTTGTGCGCTCGCTCTCGCGCGCTCTCTTGCTTGCACGCGCTAAACTTTTTATTTATTGGCTTAGATTGGTGCGAGCGGGAGAGCGCGAGTTACGAATTTCAATGTCAAATTTTAATTTAGTAGAGTTTTTGACTCAGAACATTACCAATATGGCAGGCACACCTCGCGCCCCTTCACAAATGCTCATGTGTGCGTCTGTGTGTGTGTGTCTATTTTGTATGTGTGTGTGTGTTTTTTTTTTTCATATCAAGCAAGTCAGCCGAAAAATTTTCGTCGAGCTGTCGGAATTAATTTGTTTGTATTTCATATACATAAGCATATTTTTATATATACATACATACATATATATTTTCGTGTGTGCGTGTTTTTTTTTTTGGGGCTGCCATTTATTTGTTTGTTGTTCTTTTGGCGTATTTCTAGCTGATAGTGCCACCTGCTCCCCCCAACCCCCGCTCCCCCCTCCCCCACACAGCACTCACCGTTGCGCTGTTCGTGTGAAGTGAATGAAACTTTCAAGGTCGCCCCATTCGTATGTCTGTGTGTGTGTGTGCTTGTGTCTGTGTAGTGCGTATTAGATAATACCCATAGATGTTTGTTTTTTTTTCTCTCGCCTATTGGCTGGCCAAAATTGCTGCCCAGCGTCCTTGGCCATAGATTTGCGTAGGCCAAATCGAATACTTGGCGATCATCCAAAACTTGTGGAATACAGCACACACATACATATATATCTTGCATCTGGAAGAACCTCTGCAACCGGTTAATCAGGCTAAACTTTTAGATAAAAAACAAGCAATTGCATATCTCTCTTTCACTCTTTTTAACTGCTTTTTTTTTTTTTTTTTGGCTAAGAAAGATGTTTTTGAACCAGGAAGCATTTGAATGTTTGCATTCGTTGAGTTCTCTTTCCCGCATTCATTGTAAACAATGGAAATTGAAATGCTTTTCAGCTATTTTGAGATACCTTGTTTCATTTGAAAGTAATTTTTGTGCACGCGCCAATTTGGTGTCTTATCAGCTGATTTTAAACAAAAACAAATGTTTTTATTATAATATTTTTAAAATCATTTGAACTTGAGATATAAATATGTAAATATGTGCAATCAGTGATTGACATTTTGATACCCTGTAAAAGGGCGTAGCAAATTTGTTTAAATGTTTGTTTTTAATTGTTGGCCTATATTTTATTTCTGATAACATATTTTTAATCTAAGCTTTATTTAAAAAAAGTTGACAATGAAAACGCTTATCATAGGGTATTTATCTGTCGTTCACTGTCCAGTTTAAATAGTTTTGAATGATATATTTTTCATTAGAATTTTCTGATTGCCAAAAACAAAAAATGTAGAAACAAACTGATTTTTGCACGCTGTTCGCCAAGGCAAAATATAGGCTATTGGGTTAAATCAATGTTGAGCTAAATTTGCAACAAACTGACAGCAATTATATAACATAAAAGTTTTAAACTCATTTTCGTACCTACAAAAACCCTTTTTTAAACCGCTTTCAGCTACTATTTAATTGAAAGCAGAGTATCTTTTAGCCAAGCACTTCCTTTGCATTTTTCGCTTGGCACATATTTAAAAATACATAATTGAACACACACATATGTACATACATGTGTATATACCCTATATACATATGATTAGCTGCGAGGGGATGCTGTGCGGCAGCTGACGTCATCAGAGACAAACACAAACAATAACAATAAGCAGCTATTTTATTTTTATATATTTTTTGGAAAACTTGCTTTGTAATTGATTCAGCAGCAGCAGCAGCAGCAGCAGATTCTATAAACGAAGCGCCCGCTGAGACAAGGTCGCTGCCCCTCCTCCAACGCCCCCCTGCCCCCTTGAGGCCCCACGTGTCGCCAAGGCAATTGAGTATAAGTTGTTGGCATTCGCTAATCGGCGACACGTGTAATGGGCTGATAAAAGCCTGATGCGGTAATAGTGTAATATTAATAAAGTCGCGGGGCTAACTACCTCTGATAGTTAGAGAGAGACAGAGAGAGAGAGAGAGAGAGAGAGAGAGAGATGGCCAAAAGCTTTGACAGTTATCAATCGATACATTAATTGATTTGAATGTTTGTCTAGTGCTTAAAGGGCAGACAAGGCGTCATTTGTTGAATGTAACAAAATTATGCAACAGGCAAACAGAATAAACAACTCGAGTTTATTATTGTTTAACATTTAGTAACTATTTATAGAATCTATAGACTGCAGCTGATAATCTAATAACTCTAACAGCTGTATTTAATAATAAATAATATAAAATATTGCTTGAAACCAACATGCACATAAATTATAAGTTAAGAGGTTAGTTTTATAGTTTCAAAGATTTCACACGCACGCACAGATCTTGTTGTTGTTGTTTTTGTTGTTGTTGTTGTTGCAGCAAAAGTGCAACGATCTGCAGTGCAAAATGTCAGTGAACTTAGCAGCGAGACGACGACGACAACAACCCCAGCAACAACAACAACAACAACAACAACAACGACGACGACGACAACTGCAGACACGAAGCGTGTCTGGCACAGAGAAATATGTTTGTGCAGATCATGATCATGATCATGATCATGAGCATGATAAAGACGTTCAGCTAATAATGATGTTGGCCATGGCAGCGTGAAGATCATGAGAGCGTGCACAGATTTTGCAATTGTCTTTTTTCCTTCATCTTCTTCTTCTTAAGTTAAACACGCTTGTTTACAATGCGCGGAATGCCACAAGAGATGCGCTGTCTCCCTCTCTCTCTATCTCGCTCGCACTCTCTCAGTCATTTTATCAATTATGTATAATGTGCGAGTGAAAGACTTTCAATGGGCGAGAAACCAGTTTGGCCGCCAAAGAAAGTCTTTCTCCGCAGATGTAAAGCCGTTTGACGGGTCTCTCTCTCTCTCTCTCCCTCTCTTTCATGGTCTGCTCGGCAAGATTCTGATTCTGCTTTGTTTACTTTCTTCTTCGGTGAAAGTTACGTAACACTTGCTGCCTGCAATTGTCTGTGCTTGGCCAGAACGAGCTCAAGTTCAACAAGTTGCCCATTTTGTTTTGCTGCTTTCTTCGCGTTTTTTTTTATTATTATTATTTTTTTTTTTTCTTATTTCGTTGCCAGCATTGACATTGGCATTGGCCACGATCGTCGTCGTCGTCGTCGTCGTCGTGGTCGGGCCATCTGTAAAGAAAGTATTACGTCTGTGTGTTTACTTTCTTCGGCATTGGCTTCTTCTTCTTTAGCTTTATTTGAGAGTAAAAGTTGGAGTTACATCATTGTGGAAGTTGACCTTTTAGTAAAGCTGTTTGAATAATAAATCAAAATATTTAATATGATTTTGTATATTTATTGATTATATGTTTTTCCTTTTGTTATCTTGCAGAATTCGATGGCACCACCGTGCTCTGTCGCGTCTGTGGTGATAAGGCCTCCGGTTTCCACTACGGCGTGCATTCCTGCGAGGGCTGCAAGGTAAGTTACAAAACTCGATCTCTCTCGCTCTCTTTCTGTCTCTTTTTAATAAGTGTGTGGGGGTGTGCCGGCCACGTGTGTTTGGCAGCTACTGTGGCAGCAACCACCACAGCGACACCGACTGACATTGAACTCAGTTGACCTCGCAGCGGCAAGGGTAAGCGCTTAAAACGGGGGTTGTTGCAGCAGGAGGCAACAGGACTACGTCTGGTCCTTGCAATTGCGTTGCAGACATTAAACCTGCGTCCTTGCATAAATTGCGGCGCAATAAAATAAATCAAAAGTATCCTGAACCCACCACCAACACCGGGCACCACCAGCACCACCAGAGCTAAACTGAGCTGAGTCGCCCTTTCTGTCTGTGACATTGAAAACTGCCGCAAGTTCATTCGCCTGCCCCTTGTTGCGTATCTCGCGCTAAAGTCCAACCTAAAGTCCAATGCTGATCGTGCCTCCCTCCCCCTTACCCCTTACCCCTTACAGTCGCTTTATCAAAGCCATTCTCCTGCGCCTCCTCCTCCTCCTCCTGCTGCTGCTGCTGCTGCTGCTGATCGTCGGGCTCATAACCTTGGCAAAGTAGTTTGCCCTATTCCCTTATATTCGCAGCGTTGCCGCCAAAGTCGGGAATAATGTCTCAATGACGTCCTTGAATTAGGTTAACAGCCAGTTTCCAGTTCTATACAGCACTCTCCCTCTCTCCCTGTCTCCCTCTCTCTCTGGTGCTGCGTCTGCGGCGCGATCCTTTGTCGTTCTTGTTGTTGTTGTTGTTGTTGTATTTATTTTTATTTGTATAGCATTGGTTTCTTACTTGCGGGCTCCCGAGACGTCTGCGCGTCTGAAATTTCAAACTTTCCAAGACTTTCAGCCCGCTTCTTTTTGCGAATATTCTTTATATTTAATTTTTTTGCTTTTGCGTTATTTTTTTTTGTTTTTTTGGCAAAGTTCATTGACTTGGCTCTTGACCAAGCGTCCGTCCGTCCACTCTTTGGCTTTGGGTTTCTCGGAACGTTTTTGGTGCGGTTTGGTTGGTTTTTTTTCCTCTCTTTTCGTTCAGTTTGTTGCTGTTTTATTGCTGCCCTCTTTTGCATTATATATGTAAGTATATATATGTATGTATATAGATATATTATGGTATTAAGTAGCTCGCCAGCGCGTCTCTTTTATCAATGTGCCAGTCACACACATGCGCTAATTTAAAACACACATGTGCGTGTGCGTGTGCGTGTCTCTGTGTGTTTGTGTTTGTGTTAGTGGCAGGTAGGCCTATTAACAAGCTTCGTACGCGCTTTTTGAAGTTCAAGGTTAGACTAAAAACTCACAGGGTCCCAGCAGCAGCAGCGCTCTATCTCGCTCAAAACCTGTCCTGACCAGCGGCTTCCCTTCTTTGGGCACGCACTTTTGCGCGTGTGCGACTGTCTCGCTCTCGCTCGATTGTGCTCTATCCCGCTCGCACTTGGCTCAAAATAGATCGGCGCTGTAGAAGTAGGAAGCATGTTTTAGAGGTTTTTGCCATTTTTGCGTTGCTCATACGACGCGTTTGACGCTGTCATTGCTTTAGTTGTTGCTGCTGCTGTTCGTCATGTAGCTGATACTTCCGCCCAGGCCAAGTCCGCACCTGGCCATACTCAGCCTTCACTTTGTCTATTGACCTCTATTTAATTTTGTGTTGGTGCGTTTAAATGATTTAACGCCAAGCCCCGTCATTAAGCTTAAAGTTCTCTTGATCAGTCAATAATGTGAGATCAGAAAGAATTTCAGGTTTTTATTCGCAGTTTATGGAGCTCAAAGAGTGCTTAGTAAGTAAATATAATTCAGCAAAAAAAAAAAACAAATTAGTGGATATTAAATTCGCAAGCGTCTATTCTATCTTTAGATCTTACATTCTAATCGCTTCACGCATCCATTTGGGCCCCTAGTTTTACTAGGCTCTTGGCAACACGATTCCCAAACTATTTGCAACTCTGCCTAATGACCTAATTTGTGTATGTGTGTGTGTGTGTGTTTGTGTAAGTGTGTATGTGTCGAGCCCAGGTTTGAGGAATGGTTTGGTCTTCGATAATTCCTCCAAATTTAAGCATGAAAACAAAACGTAGAAAAAAGCAAACAGAGGCAGAAAAATAATTTAAAAGCAACACACATAAATAGGTAAATATGTATGCTTGGGTGTGTGTGTGTGTGTGTGTGTGTATTTGTGTTGTTTTTGTTGACGTTAGCGGTTTCGAGTGTGATTTTCTGTTATGGTTGCCCCGCCCAGCTCGCCGCGTCGCCTCTTTGCCCATTGTGAATGGTCTGCTTTCTTCGCTCCACTCGGCCTCTCTTCGGCTGTTATACAACATGTTTTTATTCTTTCACATTATTTAGCATATTTATTTATTGTACATTTGTTGTTATTCTTTTCCTTTACACACACACGACAGCGTTTTACTATTTTGTTGTTGCGTTTTTGTGCTGTCTCTTTTTAGTTTCGCTTGCCCGACGCTTGCTGTTGTTGTTTTTTATGCTTCGTGTAGTTTTCGTGTGCAGTTGTGTTGATTGAACGAGCGAGCAAGCGAGCGGGTGAGTAAGTGAGTGAGTGTATGCGTGTGCTGGCAGTGCGAGTGTGTGTGTGTGTGTAAATGTGAATGAACTCGTTCAATGTCAGCAACTGCGGCGAAGCAGCGTACGCAGCATGGGCCACAAGAAGCGGCAGCAGCAGCAGCAGCAGCAGCAGCGCCAGCAGAGAGCATAAGCTGTGAGCGAGCTCAGTGTGCTGCGCTCTCACACTCTCTCTTTGCCGCATACACTCTGCACTCTCCACGCAAATGCAGCAACGATTGTGCTCTCTCCGAAAATGTTGTAGTTGCTTATATTTTCGCCGTGGACTTTACATAAATTGTTGTTGATCTAGTTATGTGCGAGTGAGCATGAATGATAAGCAGAAAATGCATTTTCGGCTTAAGGGTAACTCCTTTTTATTGTTGTCTTCCTGGTATGCTCCGATTTTATGCCTGCGTCATCTGTGTAGAAAGTTCCACTTTTCAATTTCCCCCACAATCCTAACCTGCATCAATTTTAAAGCGCACACATACCAACATAGCACCAATAAAGATACCCACACAAACACACAAACACATGCATACACAATGATAATGCACTTGATAATCAGTTTGAGCATAGAGCAAAGGAGCATTTTTGTTTGCTGTGTGGAGCGCAGGCCGAAAGTAAATGGAAAATACGTAAAATAAATATAGAAACAAGACAAACACACAGACAGTTTTACAAATACCAAAATAAACAAACACAAACATAAAATACATTTTCTTTGATTCCAAATTGGAATTTGGGGTAGTAAAAATAATACATAATTGGGTTTCTTAAAAACAAACAGATAGAGAAAGAGAGAGAGGGAGAGAAATGGAAAGGGAGCAGTTCTAGCTTATCAGCGCACTCTTCTAACTCCCATTTAATTAGTTTATTTCGATTTATGTGTTTAATGCATCTAAAACGAACTCATTTCCTACTCATCTAGCAGTTCACTTGATTTTCCCCCTATTCAGCGCATGCAATCAGAATTTTCCACTCGAATTGGAAAAAGTGATGTAAAGCGAAGCACAGGGCGAAGAGAGCGATTGCAACGAGAGAGTAGAAGCTAAAATAGAAAGAGCGCGAGAGGGCGTTTGCATGCACACTTGTGCGCTAGTATTGGTGTTGTGCTAGGACCCAAATAGACACATAAAAACACACACACACATATGCAGCATATTTATATATATGTAATCAGAGGTTAATGCTCTGACATGCACTTGAACGACTGACTTCAGTCGCTGTGTGTGGGAGGGAAGCAGAAACTTCTGATATACTCATGCACACGCATTGCAAAGGTGTGTGTGTGTGTGTGAGTGAATGGGCAGCAAGAACGTTCTGGAAATAATATTTTCCTTTAAATTCTGTAGAAAGGTGCATATATTGCATGCATTTTTATTTTATGATTTTTATCAATTGTTTCGCTTACTAAATTTCTACGAATTTGGCACTGTATACTATTTACCTCCACAGCGAAATTCGCAATTCTATCGGTGTGACTGTATTTGCTCACACCCATGCAAGTTTCAATGAATGCTGCTTAATTGGCACGCACACACACTTGCGTGCTCTCCCACGTGCTCACACACACATACACAAAAAAAACCCACACATGCAAGCACCCCTTTACAAGCTGAACACAAACAGTTCAATGCACTTTGCAATTTGGGTCAACAACCTGTGTTTAATTAGGTTACATGCCACAAAGCCAAATATATAGGCAATAAATACCAGTAACTTAAAGCATATATAGCATAGTTATTAATAATCCACCTAAATTTATTAAAAATATATAAAATATAAGATAAATCTAGCTGCTGTTGCGTGTGGAGCAACTGTTCGAGGCGCCATCTAGCGGCTGTTTTACGTTTAACATAGCAGCGCAAAAGTATGCAACAGAAAATGTAAGCAACATTTGTCGATAACAGGCAGCTTTTGAGCGTGAGCAGTGCGCGCGCACTTTGAAAATGAGAAAAATATTTGAAAAGCTCTATATTCTATTTAAATTATTAATAATTATTAAGCAGTTTCTGGAATTTAGGTGCAGTGCTGCTTTAAGCTAAGAGCAAAGTAAATTATAAAGCTAATATGAGCAATTAAAGAACATTAGTTAAAAAAATAATTGAAAAAAAGAAATAAAACAAGCACACTTGGCCAGCAAGGCCAACATACGCTCACAAGCAAGCGCTGGCTGGCAGCTTGTCTGAACTCTATTGAATTATTATTTTGCCAATGCCTAATTAGTGCCGCAATAAAAACAACAAAAAATAAAAAAAATAATAATTATAATATGAACATAAATTGAATAGCTGGCAAACGCCCACACGCAGCAACAGCGCTTATCTAACAACTGCTTATGTGTGTGTGTGTGTGTGTGTGCTTGCAACGGCTGGCAAAGAGAACGTGCAGCTGCAACACAACAACAACGTTGAGTACTACGAGCTCTACGTAACTGGGGCGAGGGCATAGTGCAATGAACTGCCTCAAAGCAGCAGCAGCGGCAGTTGCAAGCACAAATGCTGCCTGCCACACACACACACACATGCACATGCACATGCACACAAAACTACGAGTGATAGTAAAACGTGAACTGTGTGTGTGTATTTTGTGCTGTGCAAACAAATCTTTCCCCCTGCGTAGAAGCTGCTTTTGGGCCAGGCCGAAAAGGGGTTGGCTTGGCGCTGCGTTTTGGGGGTTGCTGGCTGCCACTTTTGCTGACCCAGTTAAGTGTCATTCGCCGCGGTTGCTGCTGCTGCTGCTGCTGCTGCTGCTGCTGCCGTTGCCTTTGCTTTCATTCGAGGTTACTTACCCCTTTTTTTTTTGTGGGGTGTTTGTTTTGCGGCTTAGTTCGCTTTTTGTGTGTTGGGCCATAAATTGAAGTATTTGTTGACTTTATAGCTAATTAAATGCGCTGTTTGGCTTTTAGCTGCCGAAAAAACAAACTCGATATAATCAAAAATGTTAGCCAAATGCCAATTTGAATCTAATTAGTAGCGTGTTGCTCAATAGAAATGTTGCCAAATAATTGCGTGCAACATGTTTCAACATATTTGCAATTGAGCAGCTGCAGCTAATTGGAGTTTAGGGCAACATGTTGCGGGGGTTAAATACCTATTATATAGGAATTTAATTAGGGACATGTTGCTAGAATATTCTAGAATGAAATTCATTATATTATTACATAAGCAATAGTTAGTAATTAATATAAATAAATGAGCACAAATAGCAAACCAAAAAATGTTCATAAACTTGGTTGCCTTTTAATGTCAACATGTTGACAAACACAAAATGTTGCTAAATTCACAGCTAATTAGAATTGCGTGTTGCCAAGGCTTAAAATGTTGCCAGCGCTAAACATTTTTAATATAAACATTATGTTTGAACATTGCTTTCTCTTTCTCTGCTGCAACTTATTGCACAGCTCATTTGGCGGGCAACATTCTAGAAAAAAATGAGCAACAACAACAACAATTTGCTGTTGCTGTTGCGAGACGTCAACGAACTCGCGAGTTTGCTGCAAAATAGTTGAACACAGTTGACGTCGCTGTTGAGCAATGAAAGTACCGCAACAAAACTGCAAAAGCACACACAAACACACACACACACACACACGCTGGAAGAGCTCGCAGCCAAAGTGCATTGACTTTGCTTTGCTTTCTTCGCTGCTGCTGCTAATGTTGCTGCTGCTGCTGTTGCTGCTGCTGTTGCATGTTGCTGTTGTGGCTTGAGTTGAATGCACTTTGCATGCAAATGCTGCCCAACAGCAGCAACTAGTTGCACACACACACACACACACACACACAGCTCGTAATTGTCCGATGTCATAAGTCAAAATGTTGTGTGGCATTTGTTGACAGTTTTATGCGTTGCCAGCTATTGGCAGCAACTTGGCCATAATTAAAAACAGCCAAAACGTTTTATAAATTATTTATGATTGCTGTGAAAGGCGTTCACTTTGCTATTGGATATCATTTTAATTGGCTGTCAATTCAAGGCAACAAAATTTTGCAAAATTTCGACTAAACAAATTGTTAAATTAATTATAATAAAAGTTAGTTGAAAGTTTGTCTAAATCAGTCTAAAAACAAATTGAGTTAGCTAAAACTTTATCTTGTCAACTCTAACAAATTATTAATTTAATTTTGAACTCTGCTTGCCTTTTGTTTTTGGCCAAACAAAATCAGTTCGTTGAACTTTGGTTGCGTTCTTGACTTTAATAAGAATAAAATGGCAGCGCATAGTTCACGCCACGCCCCCGCCGCCCCCGTCAACTAATTGATTTATGGAGCTGTGGCTGCCCATTTGACGCGATAGGCAGCACGAAATATATGCCCAAGGGGCCAACAACAACAACAAGAACAACAAGAACAACAACAACAATGGAAACTTCAGCTAACAAGCACGCGAGTCGAATGGGAATGGGAATGGGAAATGTTTCGCCTCGCTTTGCTTGCATTTTTCTTGGCCAAAAAAAGAACCAAATTGCATTTGTTGCTGTTGTTGTTGTTGTTGCTCGCAAGTGGCCAACGGGCGTTTAACTGATTTTTTTGTTGTCTATCTGTATCTTATTGTTTTTGTTTTTGTTTCGCTTTTGCAGCCGCACTAACCTCAGACAATGAACGGCAGTTTGAGGCAGGCAACATTTTGAGAGGGGGTGGGGGGGGGGGGGGGGGGGGGGGGGGGGGGTGCAGCTACGTAACGGACCGTTCACATGTGCGGGGGCATTTGGCGAACTGGCAACTGGCAACTGGTAGCTGCAACAGTAGTCGCTGACTTGTAGCCTTCGCTTTTGGCCAGGTTAACTGGCCGGGGCCAGCAGGAGCGCAAATCAGTTGAGAGTTGCCGTTTTTTTTTTTGTTAAAATAATTTAAGAAGAATTGAAGTTTTTATTTGATTCAGCATAAGTTATGAATATATAATTATTTATTATTTTTTATTTATATATACATATATAGACCACAGTTCTTATTTATTTATTTAAGCACTTCATATGAAAAGTTATCTTCAACTTTTCGTTCAGCCCTCGCTGTGCGTAAAATGCGTGACTGGGTCAACTTTTTCCAGCTAGCTCTGTCTCCTCCCCCTTCGCAGTTAGTTGCAGGCGTTAACCAACAAAACGTTGGCCACAAATCTCGACAGTCGCTGAATTTGCCTGCCGGTTGCATGCCGCATGTTGCATGATAATTATGCAAGCGGCAAAGTCAAATGCTGCTGCCAGCAGCTACCTTATTTAGTTAGGCGCTGCACGCGCTCCCTCCCCCCACTCTACCCCTCTCTTTCACTCTGCCTCCCTCTCTTTCACTCTATGCTGGCTGCCACTTCGGTCACAGTCCATTTATGGCCGCGGCATGGCAAACGGCACTAACTCATTTCCGTCACAAATTCTATGAATGCGTTTTGGCCCGCCCCCCGCCCTCCGCCCCTTTGGCGAGTTTCGGGCGTGCAATTCTTTTTTATATGCCTATTTTTATGGTAATTAATGTGGGCCAGGCGCACACTATGCGTATGAGTAATATTTTTTTAGCCCATTGCCCATTGTGACATAAGTCAGCAAAATGTTGACTGCCACGCCCAGCTCCCGCCCCAACTGCTGCCTTCCCCCGTGAGTGGGCGTCTCGCGTATGCAATTACCGTTAACAGTGCGGGGCTCTTTTTTTTTTTTTTTTTTTTGTTAATAATATTGTGAAATAAAAGCTAAGAGCAAAATTTTGCTTTAGTTTTTGAAGTGTTTTTTTTTTTGTTTTTTTATTTTTGGGTCTTTGTTTTTGTTGTTGCTCTTTGGCATTTGTTTTATGTTTTCTGTTGCTTGTCTGTTTCTGTCGAAGACCCTTTGGGGCCTTAATGGCGTCGCTGTTGTTGTTGTTGTTGTTGTTGCTGTTGGCGTTGCTGTCGTGTCATGTCTTTGCTGCAGCTCTTAACTGTTGTCATAACCTCAAACTGGCAAAACATGCAACATGGCAACATGGCAACAAAATGTCAAAGCTTTTGGTAGCCGATCTCCTCTCGTTCTGTGTGTGAGAAATTAAGCGGCATGTAATTTATGTTGACTCTGAAAAATCGAATGTAACTCAATTTCAAATCAGATTTTGACTAGTATTGCAGTTGTTGTTGTTGTTGTTGTTGTTGTTGTTGTTGTTGCCTGTTAAACTCGTTCGGCAGCCTTCAGAAACTGCACATACTTGTTAACCAGCACAATCACCTCGCTGTGGCATATAGTTGTTGCTCCTGCTCTTGTTGTTGCCGTTGTTGTTGTTGTTGTTGTATTTGTTGTTGCCACAGCTCTGTTCTCTTAGACTAGACCAAAAAACGTGACTCGACCGCGCCGAGGCCCAAGTCAAGTAGATGGAATTGCATTTAATGGGCGCACCAAAAAAAAATTATATATATATATATAGATATATGTATAAAAACCAATTCTCTGGCCAGGCATTAAAGTTGTTCAAGTTGTTCGAGTTGTTCGCTGTTGTTGTTGCCTTTACAATTCAAATTTACAATTCGCAATTGATTTTTGCTTTTGTTATGTGGGCGCCTTTGTTTTGTTGGCGCTGTTACGTTGATATTTGAATTTGCTGGCACCAATGCATACGTATTAGCCAAACACACAGCGACGACAAATACAAATAATTGTTTTTCATCCCCCTCCCCCACCTCCTAACAACAACAACGAGATCAACAACAAGAATCAGCTAGCAACAACAAATAGGTGACAGATGCAACATGTCATTCAACTCCAGCCCCAAGATTTGAAGGAACTTTGAAAACTTGCCACGATTTCAACAAGAAAAATAACAAACAAAAATATAAATAAACCTTATCTCTTATGAATATTGAAAATATATTTTATGTATATAAACAAATATGCTTTCATTTAAATGTTTGTTTGAATGCTTAATAAGCAAAAGCTTCTATTTAGAATTCAGCATAAACTGCAAATTTTAATGCATTTTTTTTTTTTAAAAAGTTTCCACTTTAAATATAAGAATTTTCGCCAACTGGGAACTAGTTCAATTTGATTTTTTTCATAGCTGCGCAGACAGACCCAAAAATGTTTAACCCATTTGCCAGACCAAAAATAGGTGCGTAATTTGTCGCGCTTTCAAAAACTTACAAAAAGAAAAATATAGAATAAAACACGATTCCCAGCGAGCATTTTTCATTTGTTCGCTTTTTAATTTTGTTTTTCCACCGAAAAAAAAAAAACATCGTTCTAATAATAAAAGGCGACGCTTTTTAAATGACTAAAAAATTGTGTGTTTCCGTCAGAGCTGTCAAGCCAAAAAAAAGAAGAAAAAAATGAAAAAAAAAGAAGACCGAGATAGAGAAAGAAAAACGCAAGGAGGAAAAACTGAAACTAAAACTAAAACTCAAACTAAAATTGAACTGACGGCGACTGTGGGGCATTCGGTTTGAGAGGCGGAGCTATTTTTAATTGCTTTTAATTAACAGAACCTACGAGATTTTACGTGACAAGCATAATTTTTGGCATTTTCCTTTTGCTTTTCCTTTTCGTTTTGTAAGTGTTTTTTGTCATTAATGCAATTATTTTGACACAGGTCGCAAAATGTGTGCCAAAAAGACGCCAAGGCTCATTTTTAAAGATAGCTGCTGGGTGGGCGCAATGAGCGGGGGGGGGGGGGGGGGCTGGCTGGAGTCATGCGAAGATTTGTGGCTCATTGTTTTGGGGAGGGTTGGGGATGGTAGGGGGAAAACCACAAAACGCAGCGAACAAAGTAAAAGGCAGCTACAAATCGTGCCAAAAGATAGGTCGCAACAGAGACAGCAACAGTAAGAGAGAGGGAGAGAATGCAAAATATGCCGCTACGCCACAAGTGCATTGAACTCAACGACTGGGCGAACGAGCAAGTCAAGCAAGTTCTAGTTGAGGCAGTCGCGCAGTCCAGAGAAGCGCAAGAGAGCGAGAAGAACGAAAAGAAGTGAGAGAGAAAGAGAGAGAACGTGCTAAGAACTAAGCAAGAAGAAGCGAGAACACAAGCAACTCATATGTGTGTGTGTGTGCGTGTGTGTGTGTGTGCTTGTGTGTTTGTATGCAAATCAAAGTGTTGCACGCTGATTAGGCTCGAGATTTACAGCTAATCTATATTTGAGAATTGTAATAACTAGCATATGTGTATGTTTGTATGCATATACATATGTACAACAAAAATATTGTAGGTAGAGCTTTAGCTCAGCTGCAGCGATTGTTCCCCTTCTCTCCCATTCTCCCCTCATCCGCACTATTCCCCCCTGCTGCGCGTCGCTTGGCTTCGTCGTTAGTTGTCGCTGCTCGCCGCGTTCGTCGTTCGCTCGCCTCGTTTGCCTCGTTCGTCGGGTTGTTGAACTCGCCGCGTTGGCAGCGAATTGGGTTAGCGTAGGTTAGGTTAGCTTTGGGTTCGCTTTGGGTTAGGTTAGTTACTAGACCTGCTGCGTTCTGTCGTCTCTGCGCTCTGCGCTCTTCACTCTGCGCTCTTCGCTCTCCTCGCTGCTCTCTCTTTTGTGCTGCTTGCGATAAGCGCGCTCGACTAACGACTGCAAGCATGTGAAGCGCTGTGTTTTGATTCGCTTTAATTGCTTGGGCCTGGCCCCGAAACTGCTTGGCTATGGGAATTTATAAAAAAACGAAGAAATTCGATTGTTGCACAGGCGGAAGCAGCAGCACCAACAACAACTGCAGCAGGTGCAAGTGAAGTGCCACCCAACTGAAGTTGGGGCTCTGTGGGGCAGGGGGGGGGGGGGGCTTCTCACTGCGATGTCTCGCCCGATAAGCGGGTTGAGTGTCTTGTGACAGTTGAGAGTTTTTGATTTTTGGCCCCCGATTAACTAGTGAGTGCACTAGTGAGTGCATTCGTTCGAATGCGACCCAAATTGGGCAACAGTTCTTTGGCCAAAGTGCGAGGTAAATGCACCCTAAAATAAAAAATAGGGTTGCACTCGAAAGTAACATAAAAATATTTCTTAATACAAACTAAAAAACTTATCTAAATAAATTTAAGACATTTTGCCAAGACATTTACTAATCTTCTTCTTCTGCTTCTTTAACTTCATACACACTTCATATTTGACTTGAACTAATTAGTTTTCTGCATTCATTTCGTTTCAGGTATGTTTCCATTTCCATTTATTTGCTCTAAAGTTAAACCCCATGCCCTGAACGCTGAGTAAGTCATTGCAATAGAATGCGTTAGGCCGCAACGGGCCAGGCCTATTCTAACGCTGCCCAATTACCAACAAGCCAAATGATGTGGCTAGCGAGGGGGGGGGGGGGAATTGGCGGCGGGTGGCAGCTCGTACGGCCGATTAGTGTGAGGCGGCGTCGTTGCCAAGTGCCTCGTAGCCAGAGGCTTTACACACACGCACATTTAAACGCACACACACACACACACACACGAGTGTGGCATAGTTGCAGTTGTTGTTGTTGCTATGCGCCAACGTAGTCATCGTTGTTGTTGTTGTTGTTGTTGTTGTTATTGCCGCAATTGCGTAGCTGCACTCAGTGCTCGAGGTTATTGAACGGCAGCGACCTCACTTTGCATGAGCCACAACAACAACAACAACAACAACAGCAACAACAACAACTGCTACAACTGCAACTGCAGCAACAACAGAGATTGCTGCTGTGCCGTGCCGTGCAATTTACTCGTTGCTCTTGTCAAGCGATGTAATTTTAAAATTAATAAAATAAATTATTATTAGACAGCAGCGTCTACATTTGCGCTGTCAACATTTTGATAAAGACTCGCAAGTTTACAAACATTTGTGCGTTGTGCAACACTGCCAAATGGGGGAAGGGGGCAGGTTGCCAACAACCTACTTCAAGTAAAACACACACTTAACACACTTTAAGGCAAACAGAGCTTAAGCAAAAGTTATCGAAAATTCTCGAGAAAAAAATATAATTAAATATATATGTATATATATACTCATCGATACATATATGTATATAACTATCTGATTTTACAAACTGACAAACTGATTCAAACATGAACATTCCTAAAAGTTATGAAATTCAACTAGACGTATACTTAATATTTATCAAGCCCAAAGTAAACGTCATTTTAATTACATATTTAACATATTGAAATGCTTATCGAGCACTCCGAAAGCCGTGAACCCCAATTAGAGCAGTGCCTCCATGTGCCACGCCCACTTCCTGCCTGGCCCGAGCGCCTTCGTCTATTGTAGCGCTTAGCTTTTGGTCGGCTTTATGACTCAATATTGAAAATAATTTGCCGCCACTTTTGTCATAAATAAAAGCGAGCGCCATAAAGCAACAAATATGCAACTGCTGTTGCATAATTGAACAAACTGCAACGCTGCTGCCGCGTTGTTGCAGTTGCAGTTGCAGCTGCAGCCCCATTTAGTCCAAATGGCTGTCGCTGTCCGTGGGCGCCCACTTAGCCAGGAGTGAGATCTCATGCGTTCTCAGCAGCGGCAGCAGCGCAGAAATCAAATTAAAAACGACAACAATATATAAATTCAAACTGCATTCAGTTAATATGACGAATATTGAATGCTCTTTAGAGGGAACTTTAACTTATTTATAAGTTAAATCAACTTTCTATAATGCCTAAAACTTAGTTAAAGGGAAATTATGAAAATATTTATTTAAATACAAATTTCCATTTAATAACATATTTTATATTGATTGATTAAAGTCGAATATATATTATATATTTTAAATTTAAATTCTTACAATATTCCTATGCATACAAAAAAATATTTAAAATTGAAAACAATTTAAACAAATATTTTCTAAAATATTTATGTCACTTTAAATACATTTAACTTTTACTTTAAAAAATGTTTACTTTAGCTTTTGTTTACTTAAGTAATTAAAACAATTTTCGTATGTTTGTTTCTTTAAAATAACAATAATATTTGGCTTAATTCAATGTTTGTTCAGCCTGCAGTAAAAATGAAAGCTTAAAGAACAAATGAAATATCAAGTGTAATAAAAGAAAAGAATAAATAAGCATATTTATATTGACTTAACTTGAAGTCTAGATAAAAAAGTAATACAAAGAAATATATGTTATTATTATTATTATTATAATAGTTGTTGACTGAACTAAGGTAACCTATGTTATTTAAAGGGTATTTGCCATATAAAGTTATTTGGCCAGCGGCACGTGAGTTGCCTGCTTAAAAGGGGCGCGGGCGGGGGGCGGGGGCAACAGAAAATGATTTGCTGGGTGAGTCATTAAAAGCGCCGACGAAACGCCAACAATTCATATGACATTTTTCATTCGTTTTGTTTTATTTTATTTGGTTCTTATGTCAGTTGGGGCGTCATTAAGCGTCCAACTGACCAAAAATGGAAAATCCAGCAACGATTGGAACTACATTAATAATGGTGGGTGAGCGGTACGGGGGCTTCAAGTATTTTAACTTGGCTTGTTTGGCCGCAAAGTTCACTGCACTCCAGCGTCACCACCTGCCTTCGCTCTCCATCTCTCTCCATCTCTCTCTCTCTGAGCCAGTCTAGGTCTCTCTCTCTCTCGCTCAGTCGCTGGGCAACGACCTGCGCAGAACTGCAGTTAGATTTTTGCTGCATTTGCACGCAAAAGACCTTGCGTCTTTGGTGTATAAGCCACATTGCGCTTTGGGCCGCGTTTATTTAGTCTCTGGTGGAAAACTCGTTTCTGTTTCTCTGTTGGCCCAACTGTTTTAATAGCATTTGCGTCAAGCCGTGACGCCAATGGCCCAACATGGATTAGATTCTATTTTTTTGTTTTTTTTTTGTTTTCGGCTATCTGTTTGCACACACACACACACACACACACATACACCTATATTCCGCACCGTGCCCAAATAACAATCAGCACATAATGGCTCATAATTGTGCGACAACAACAACAAACAACACACAACAACAAACAACAAACAGGCGCCTGTTGTCAGCTTTTGTTTGAGTTGAGTACGCTTTTAGTAGGGCTATAACGAATAACTGTTCATATTGGCAACAGATCGCTATAAAAATATGGTTAAGCAATTGAAATAACTTTGGCAAATAGAACAAATAACTTGAATAACTTTATTATTACATTTTTATGATTTGTTTAGTCAGGTATTTAGTTAAGATTTGTAGTGGAGTATTTGTTATTCGTTTCGAGGCTTTCACACATACATATATTTTTTTCGCTAGTGGTTTTAGCCATTTTATGCCCACTGAGGTCGCCGCAGCACAAAACAACTATTGAAATAAGATAATCGCGAAATAATTGCGCGGAGTTCAATGAACTGGCGCAGCAGACAAACAAAATATAATAATAATAATATAGAAACAAATAAAGCTACGAAAAAGTACCCAAAAACTAACACACATTATTTGTTACGCACACACACACGCACGCACACTGAGCAGATGGAGAGCCAGATAAAAATATGCATATGTATATGTACACACATATACACACACACATATGTATATAGATATAGTCGCGTTGTGTGTATACGTGAATTTGAGCAGACCCAAAGTGGAGCACACACTCAACGTGACGGCGTGAAATGTGATTGAATTTGGTGCGGGTCGAGCCGCAAATAATTGCAGGCGTTGTCAGCTTGGGGTCAGCACTTAATTATGGGTCACCTTCTAATTGAGCAGCGGCGGCCGCAGCGGCAGCAGCTTCAAATTATCGGGCACCCTGCAAATTGCATTTCGCCTGCGTTATCCTTCAACCTTGCCTAGCTGCGGTCATTGCTCCAGCTTCAGCTTCAGCTGCAGCTGCAGCAGTCACATGACCAGCAACAGCAACAGCAGCAGCCGCAGCCAGTCAGCAATTTTTAAGGTTAACGTTGCTGCTGCAGCGCCACCTAGCGGGTGGCCAAACACTTTCGTTCCACACACAAACACACACACACAGCGCGTAACCCCTAAAATTGCACACAGTCAAATCCGCACCCCCCCCCCCCCCCTTTAGACCAAAACTGAGCTCTCATCCGGCCGCAGCAAAAGTTCAACGCACGCAAAGTGGGTCAAAGCAAAGTGTTCAACCCTCCTCGCCAGGCGCCTGCTGCCTCCCACCCCCTTGAGGTGCACCCTGTGAAGCAACAGCAGCAAAAGTGAAACGTTTTCTGAGGCGGTGGGCGGCACTTTCTGTTCATTGTTTGACAGGGCACAGGTGTCTTCCATTGCGAGCGCGCCAATTTTAGCACGACAGTTTCCCCAACCCCAACCCTCCCCGTCCCCAGCTCCTCTACCCCTACCATTCCCCAGCCAACCACTGGCTGAGAATTTGCTGCTCGGCACGCTTTGAGTTCATTGGACTGGTTAAAGGACAGTTTGGTTTTGCGCTTCCTATTTTTTTTTCTTTTTGTTTTTTTTTTTTTTGGGTACTTCCAAATGCAAGAAGGTTGTGTATACAGTTAGAAATGGTGAGGATATCTGGAGAGCAGGAGTAAAGGAAAAGAACTGGGTTAATTGGAAGTATTTTGGGGGGCAAAGCTAAAACAATTTGGGAAATCTATGAATAAATAAATTAGAGTGATTTTATTGCCGAATGTTAAAAGTTATTAAATATTGAATAGATAAACTCCGTTAGTATTTTGCCGTAAGGTGCCCAACAAGACATACTTAACACACATCTTTTGACTATCTAGTTAACTAGTTTCTTATTCGAACAAAACGAGCAGCAACAACAACAACAACATGAACAACATTCTACATTGCACACACATTTGGCCAATTAAATGCATTGCATTTCCTTCCTGAGGTCATTTCCTCTGCCCACTACAAATCGCACAGCGCCGAACTGGAGCTTTCTAACTGTGCACACACTCACCTCGCTTTGAGTCTTTGCCTAGGCACACACACACACACACACACACACATAGGCATAGACAGCTCGTTTCGTTGCTGCCCCGTTTCCCGTCTTCTTATGCAAAATATTCACAACAACAACAAAAACATTCTTTGAAGCAGGCAAAGTTTTGCTGTGCGCCAAGTCAACGGGAAGAGAGTGGAAGCGAGCACAGGCGAACAAGAGAGCGCTCTCTCAATCGCTTGTGCGCTCTCTCCCGCGTAGTTGCTCTCTGTCTTTGTTTCTGTTGCCGTTTCTGATTCGGATTCTGACTGTGATTCAGCCTGTGCTGCTTCTTTAAGGTTATTGCGGTGCAATGTCCTCAATCGCTGGTCTCCTTGGCTTGTTGTTGTTGTTGTTGCTGTTGCTGCTGCTGCTGCTGTTGCTGCTGCTGTTGGCTGTGGTGTATTTTGGGCGCTCAGATGCTGTCCCTGGCAGGATAATTTGTCTCTTTCTTATAAATGTAGTTTTTCTTTTTTTTTTTTTGGTTGCCCTTCGCAGCGCTTGGCTGGTGAGAAATGTGAAAGGTATTTCCGTTTGTCCCATTAGCGAGTTCAATATGTTTTTATGTTCTCATTTTTTGTATTCATTTATTTTTGCTTATGCTCGCCTTGTGTGCATAAGAATTTGGACTCACCATTTGTCATGGCAAATTCTGCGAATCTTTAGCTGATAACTCAGCTTGTTAATTCAACAAGAAGTTGGCACTTTCATAATTTATTCAAGCTTTAACTAAAAGCCCACAAAACCAGACACAAATACAATCTTTTAATAAAACACAAGTACAATTAGGTGATTTGTGTTTGCTGATAAATCGGCAAAGTCATTAGTTAATGACTTATTTATGCTGGTAATTGCTAATTATCGATTAACTATCGAATTGGAGCGCTAGTGATTAATGCTAAATCAGGTATTTTCACTACAGTCACTGATAAGAGCATTTCCTGTGCTCAATCAAGCGCCGTTTAACCACCCACAACAAATCAACCCCAAGCAACTTCTCGAATGCAGGCGACCATGAGTTCAGTTGAGTTGAGTTGAACGAACTCGCCAGCGACTGCAGAAGTGACGTCAATAAGCGCGAGGCCAAAGGGAAACACTTTCGGGGTGGGTCGAGCTGTTTGTGGTTGCCCACCCACTTTTCCCGCCCACTTGGCTGCCTACGTGCGGCTGACCTCGTGTTCCTTTTTACTACGACGCTGCCGAGTAATGGGCTGCCAAAGGGGGAAGCGGTGGGAGCGGGGCCAGGGCCGGGGCCGGGGTAGACACTCGGTGCTTGGCCAGGCGCACGAAATATCCTTGCACGGTGTGCGCGCACAGAGCATTGAACTTTGACCTGATTGCGGCGCTGGCAGGCGCTGCTCGAGTTGTAATTCCAACATCATTTATTTATTGTACATATTTTCGTCAACTAATTGCTGGTCAGTTGGGCTCTAATGACTTGGCCAGCCCGGGCTCCGGCTCCGGCTCAGCGCCGCACTGGGCCATGAAATATGAGCCAAAGGTTTTAGGTTTTGCCTATCTACTAATTCGAATTCTAAACAGCCCGCCGCAGGCATAACTCAAGCGCGGCCCCGTCAAATAAGCTCGCGCGCCGAACATGACGAACGGCGAATGAACCGTAAAGCGCCATAAAGTTCCGGGACATTGGATAGGCACGTGCTAATTGCCAACGCATTGGCCGGGCCCAAACGTAAACCTGGCTAAGACTGGAAAAAGTAAAAAAAAAAAGCTTAGGTACCGACACACCAATCAAAATTATGAGCATGTGTGGGCGGGCGAAGAGTCGAACATAAAGAAGCCGAAGATAAATGAAAGAATCAAGCAGAGAAGCATGAATAAAGCCATTAAAGCATGATAACTGAAAGAATAGCGACTATATCATAGCTAAGACAAAGAAATAAATATAGATTCGATGGGTAAAAATACCACATTCTTCATTTTGACATTTCGGCGCTCGCTCATATTGATGTCAAGTTCTGACAGTAGCCAGCAAAGTGACTGTCGAGGAGCCGCCAGCAGCAGCAGCAGCAGCAGCAACAGCAGCAACAGCAGCCCACATAAGATGTTGGTCAAGTGGTCAATTGTTCCACTGATCGAGCAGGCGGACCAACAACAGGTAGGCCATGTGGGGCGCATGGCTCGAGAACGCTTTGATTTTCATTCATGACTGTTCGAGAGCTATTTAAAAAATGCTTCTGACTGATCCCCAAGTGATCGCTTCCCCCTACACTCAAGTGTAGCCCCCTCCCGAAAAAATCTTTAACAAACAAACAATGAATTATAATGCTTTCTATAATGCCCATGGTTCGGCCGATGATGATGTTGATGATGTCGACTCATGCAAAAGGGGGAAAACGCTTCGCTGCTTCGCGGCACGTTGCCTAACACACGCACACACACACACACACACGCATACACACACAGAGGCAGCTAGACGAATGTGTGTAACGTGAAATGCTCTCACTTTCCTTTGAAACTTGTTATTCGCATTGCAGCTGCCAGCAGAGTTCATTCACATTTGGCAGCCAGACCCAGAGAGAGAGCGTCCAAACGCGGGAGAGCGTCCAAATGTACGCTCGTCATACAGGTGATAGAAGCAATAATCGAGAGATAGAGAGAGCGAAAAAAAAAAGAGAGAAACGGGCACACAGCTGTTCCCGAAAGTTCTTCGTCGGTGCTTGCAAAAAGCAAATCCCGACTTGACCGAAGTTCGTTTGCGGGGGCCGTGAGGCATTGAAATGAGTGCAAATTGTCGCCGCTGAGTGCATTGAACTCTCGCCCACAAATGGGCGGCAGTAGACTTGAGCTATGTCTGCTCAATTAGTTGTGAGTTTATGGCTTGTTGTTATATAAACGCTCGAAATGCAGCGCATGCTGAATATGCTGGCTGATGTAACTGCTCGAGCCTATCCCAATGGCCGCTCAGCTAGCTGCATTGCCAAAGATTTCCTTGAACGCATTTTAGCCATAGAGTCGCCGCTGCAATTGCCACTGCAGCTTGCCGTTGCCCGCACAACACACCGCACACCCCCGCCCATACTCTCCACAAGCGTGCAGTCGTCCGCCTGAGGTTTCTGTGTCGTTGACCGACCGCCAGCTCAAATGAACTCCAAACCAAAAAGCTAAAGCAATGGCTTGCAAACTGCAGCAGCAGCGACAACAACAAATTCGCATGCAAATGCACTGAGAGAGCCCTGAGCAATTGAGAGCGACAATGCACGAATGCTCGATTGTGCGTTCGTTTGTTCGTTCGCTCGTTCGCTCGTTCGGCTCGTTCGGCTCGTTTATTCGCTCGTTCGCTCAGTCGTTCGACGGCCGTCGCTGGCGCGCTGAGCAGCTCCACATTTGGAGGTATTTGACCGAAAAGTAGGTCACGACAATGGCGGGGTTCGTTGAACTGAACTGCCAGTCAGCCAACCTCTGCTGACGTCGTCGTATTATGTTGACGTCGTCGTCGACGTCGTTTGGGGCTTTTTGGTTACGTAGTCTTCCAGCATGTGTCGTTGTGTGGCGGGGAAGCGGGCGCTTCGCTTTTGTGTTGTCTCTTACGTTTTGTGTGGCCTCAAAAGAAAAAATATCAAAACACAAAACAAAAGCACACAAACAAGAAATAAATATTATTATTTAATATTATTAATAACGAAGCGTTAAATTTTGTAGTTCATAATTTGAGTAAAGCATTGTTGTATAATCACTCTGTCTTCCAGCTTAGCTGCACACTAATTGGGGGCAACATTGTTGTCACCGATTATTACAGTCAACTAAAGTTGGATGATTAATAGGTTGAGTAAAAGAACCCTTATTTAATCGTATGGCCCAACACTTGACCGAAATTAAACTCTGGAATATATGTAGCTCCGAATAGCTCGGATTTGTGTGCCACCCACCCAAAAAAATAGTTGAGAGCTGTTCCACATCTGAGATCCTCTTATGCCTGTCATTTTTGTTGATAGCACAGCCCCCATATCAATGTGACCCCCTTCCCCACTCAATATCAATTAATCTTATTTGTCACTCAGTTTTCGAAATGAAAAACAAGCACAAAGAACACGCACACACAAATCTCTAGCTAAGCCCCCTGCCCCCAAAAACCCCAAGCATCGGGCCAGCTACACCTACAATATACACACAGAGACATAGAGATAGACATGTTTTATGTTGGCATTGTTGTTGCGGCTGTTATCAAACAAAGCTGATCAGTCAGGTGGCAGTAGCAGAAGCTACCTAAAATCTGCGTCGCGTAGGTGTTCCAAGAATTGTTTACAATAAACATAAAAAAACAGCGCCCCCACCAAATGCAGCAGCGACAACGGGCAGCAGCAGCAGCAGCAGCAGCAGCAGCAGCGTCAGCGCCAGCGGCGTCTATTGTTAGCTGCCCGCGTCGACGTCGGCGACAGCGTCGGAGTGAATGTCCTCAGTTGGTGCACAGCAACAAAAACAAAAACAATATGTGGCGCGAGGTTGGCAGCAGCAGCTGAGAGCGCGCGAGCGGCCGACCGACCTCAGCAGCTCAACAAGAGCAAAGTGAACGAGAGGGAGATACTGTGGGAGAGCGTGCCGACGCCAGCCGAGGCTCGAGCCGAAGCACAACTGACAGCCATGAGTTGTTGGAGCTGCTGGCTCTGCTTTCATTCGCAAATTGCTCGTCGTTGGCAGCGGTTGTGCAGAGCAAGAAAAGCGCGCGAAACAGAAACAACTAAAACTGAAACTGAAACTAAGAAAAAAAAAACGGCAAACAAGAGCAACTAGAACAGCGTGACACAAAGCTAGAAACAAATCATTTCAATAATCAAATATACTTATTTTTATTTTTGTGCCAGTGCAGTGGTAGTAAGAAAGAGAGCAAAAGCACGCCAGCGAGCGAGCGAGAGAGATCATTAAGACTTCCAATTTCCATTTCTTGTGCCCGGTAAGCGCAGCCAAGTTTTTTTTTTTTGGCGCTCAAATTTATGGTGAAGTGCATATGAAAATAAAATTGCTTTTCAAGTTGAAATCAAAGCAAACGCAAACGCAATGTTCCTTATTAGCAAATTGTAGAGCAAAATCAGCTGCAGCCTAGACCGGTAACGAGAGAGGAAAGAGAGAGAAGTTCAAGTGTCATTGTGGTACCAAAAAGCAAAGTTCAATTATTAGCCAAAATGGTTTGTGCAATGGAACAGCAGCAGCAGCAGCAGCAGCAGCAGCAGCAACAACAGCAGCAACAGCAGCAGCAACAGCAACAGTTGCCACAGCAGCATAGCACAACAATTGTGCTGCTGACAACCGGCAACAGCAACGTGCACATTGTCAGTGCACCGCAGCAACAGCAACCGCAGCAGCAGCAGCAGCAGCAACACCAACAGCAGAAGCAGCAGCAGCAGCAAATCAAAAGCCAACAGCTGAAACAGCAGCACTCAGCGTTGGTCAAGCTGCTCGAGTCGGCGCCGCTGAACAAACAGCAACAACAGCAACAACAACAGCAGCAGCAGCAGCCCAGACAAATTGTTTACCTGCAACAACAGCAACATCAACAGCAACGCAAAAGACTGAAAAACGAAGAGGAACCTGCAACACTAGTAAAGACAACCACCAACCAGACAACAGCAACCACAACAAATAGTATTAGTCAGCAGCAGCAGCAGATTGTGCTGTTGCTGCAACAGCCAGCAGCTGCAACAGCAGCACCAGCACCAGCAGCAACAGCAACAGCAATAGTGACAGTGACAACAGCAGCAGCAGCAGCAGCAGCAGCAACACCAAAGCCATGCGCCGATCTCAGCGCCAAAAATGACAGCGAGTCGGGCATCGATGAGGACTGCGCCAACAGCGACGACGATCTGCCCGCCAAGGCCAATGTTGGCGGCGGCGCGGCAACAGTTGCCGCCGTCGACTACGAGCAGTATCAGTGCCCCTGGAAGAAGATCCGTTATGCGCGTGAGCTCAAGCAGCGGGAGCTGGAGCAGACGACGCTGGCGCGTCAACAGCACGAGGACACAACGAATACGGCAGCGACAGCGGCGGCAGCGACACCAGCGGCAGCGGCAACTGCAACCAGACCCACCAACAACAGCAACAGCAACAGCAACAGCAACAAGCTCAATCAACTGCATTGTGATAGTCCTTTTTCCGCGCAAACACACAAAGAAATTGCCAATTTGCTGATGCAGCAGACGCAGCAGCAACAGCAGCCACAGCACCACCAGCAACAGCAACAGCAGCAGCAGCAACACCAGCAGCAGCTGCAGCTGCAACAGCAGCAACAACAGCGACGCGACAGCTCCGACAGCAATTGCTCGCTGCTGAGCAACTCGAGCACGCAGTCGCTGACGAATGGCATTGGCAATTGCTGCACCTGCAACAGCGGCAGCAGCAGCGATGACGATCAGCAGCACAAGCAGCTCGAGGACATGGACGCCCAGGACTCGGGCTGCGATGACGAGCTGTGCGAGCAGCATCATCAGCGCCTGGAGGCTTCCCAGCTTAATTATTTGTGTCAAAAGTTTGACGAGAAGCTGGACACGGCCTTAAGCAACAGCAGCAGCAGCAACAACAACAACAGCAACACAGGTGCAACCAAACTGACAACAGCAATCGAGGATGCCAGCGCCGATGTAGGTGTCCAATTATGCCCTTCAATAATAACACATTTCTAATTTAAACTATGCAACTACCTTTAAATATATAAAAAAAAAAAACAATACAAATACTGAAAAAAAAACCTTTTTTTATAATAGTAATCTTATCAAACTATATTAAATTCCAATCAATTCAATTTAATTTAAGTTTAATGCACATTTTTAATTATTGTACTCATCTTGTTCTTGCAGGGCTTCTTTCGTCGCTCCATCCAGCAGAAGATCCAATATCGGCCCTGCACCAAGAATCAGCAGTGCAGCATTTTGCGTATCAATCGCAATCGCTGTCAATATTGTCGCCTGAAAAAGTGCATTGCCGTTGGAATGAGCCGTGATGGTGAGTACTGAACATTGTTTTACTCTTCTAATTATATCCTAGACTGTTCGCACACATACACACTAATCCCATAATAGAGAGTCAAGCTCAGCAGCAGCAGCAAATATAAAAACAATTGAAGCTAACGACGAAACGAAACTTGACGAAAAACGAACGACAGCCGATGGTCGTCGGCAAGCGCCGAGTTCATTGACCAGCCATGAACGAAATTTTAGTTAGCTGTGGTGTGTAGTTGTGTGTGTGTGTGTAGTTGTGATTGTGTGTGTGTGTGTGTGTTTGTGTATGTATGTGTGTATTGCAACATTTGTGTAGCGCGCGCGATTTCACGGCGAAGTAAAAGTTGTTAGCTGCCGCCTGCCCTGCAAAGCAAACACACGCAAACACGCACACAATCGCAAACTATATGTAAATTTTGTTTAAACAAATTTCCAACACCCGCATGATAAATGGGAGCAGCAGCAGCGGCAACCGCGACTGTGCGCCATTTCGAAATTATGTTAAAAGTTGAACGAACGCACTTAACCCAAATTCATAAAGGCAGCGAGGCCATGCCTACGCACGCCTCTCTCTCTCTCCCTCTCTTTCTTTTGCTCTCTCTCACTCTGTTTCGTGCTGTCTGTTTCTATCTTTATCTAACTCACCCACTCGCCCCATTTTCCTCTTTCACAATTTCACATTGTGTTACGCTCGCTGCATTTGCTTTTATTAAATTTTGTAATAATTTGTTTAAATTAAACGCAAGCCCCGGAAAATTTAACAGGAAATGCCGCGACGTCCATATCGATTATGAAAGCAGGCAATATAAATGCATATAAAAATACAAAACGAGAAACAAACACACTGGCACACACACACGCACACACACTGACACACGAACGTAACGTTCATTGACTTTTGCCAGTCGCGGAGCTCTTCTTCTTTTTATAAGTGGCAGCCATGTTGCCGTCGAAAACGAAAGTGGTTCATGCTGCGCACATGTGTGAGAGAAAGAGAAAGAGCTCGAGCTGTGTCGAGTCTTCTTTGTGCCTGCTTTGTAGGCAGAGCGCAGACGCAGCCTGCGCTTAATAAAACTGTAGTAGCTGTTGGTATTGCTTTGTTGTTGTCGCTGCTTGTATGTTGTAATTGATGGATTAGATTTTGTGCGTGTTTTTTCCCCTCATTTCTTTTTTGGTGGTGAAAGAAAGACAAATGGAGGGCGAGCGATAAATAAATATTTCAGATTAAATATGATAAATAGTGAGGCTATCTCTTTTTATTTGATGAACGAATATTTTAAATGCATGGAGTATAGTTATAAATAAATACACACAGAAATTTGGCAAATCCTTGAACTAGTTCTACACAGCGCTAATGCCAAAAATCTCTATAAAAAAGTAACAAAAAAAAAAAACTAAACTAAACTGCGACCGCCATCAAAATAAACAGCAGCGAACTCAAACTCGGCAACAGCAACGAAAAAACACAAATTCGAATTGTTTATAATAAAAATGACCGTGTGCTATTTAAGCGCAGTCGCCGCTGGCGCTGGCTTTGACGTGGACGTCGACGGCGCTGCCCTCGCTTGCCTTATCTTTCAAGGAAAATTAAATTTATACACACACATACTTACACACATATGTACATACACTCACAGGCATGCATATGGGGGCTGTTGTCGAAATATTTACAGTTACTTTTGAAAACAAGCACTGACCTAGAAATTGCTGTGCGCCGAAAAATGGACAATATTATTGAATTAACCGCGTCTTCATATGCACGCTGCATAATATGCACGGACTTTCACTTTCCATTTTGGCCATTTCGAAACACTTTCTTTGCGACGGCTTTCATAATTTCTTTTCGTGTGTAGTAATATTATTAGGCGCCATTTTGTTTGTGCTTGCCTATTGCAAAGATACGAAAATAAACGCAAGACGCGCCGTCAAAATGAAAACGAAACCGAAATTTAGCGCATACGCACACACACACACACAAACACACACATACAGCTACTCTCCCATAGAGCGCCCCCCAAAAAAAAGCAGCAGCAACAAACAAACACGAACCAGGCAACAGCCGCTGCCCGCGCGCCCGCTCTCTTTCTATCTCCTCTCTCTTCCCTCACAAAGCGTTCAGCCTCGAGAGCAGCGCTCAGTTCATTGACCGACGAAACTGGGTCACCCACAGCAGCGACGCGGCTGCGACAGTGGCAGCGACAGCAGCTGAGCAGCAACAGTGAAGGTGCTTGAGAGAGCGTGTGCTTGTATGTGTGTGCGTACGTGCGTGTGTGTAAGTGCGCTTGATAGTAAACAAGCTTTTTTTACTCATTTTGCATTTGCTTATTTGAATTGTTTAAATTTGTAGTTGTCGCAAAGCAGGCATAGAAATATGTGCAGTTATTTATTACATTTTTTAGTTTGCATGTTGATTTTAATTGAAATGAACTTAAATTAGCGCGAGGCTGACCAAGTCGAAAGTAAATATGCATTGAAACATTAACACAAGAGCGAGCGAGAGCCCCTATATGCGAGCTGTGTTACAGTTATGATTAAGGCAAACAGCCAATCGGGCTCTTCGAGTACTTTTTAGTTGAAATGGAAATGAAAGCTTGTTAAAAAGAGAAAAAACAAGCAAAAGAAATTGAAATTAAATAAATATGTGTACATAAAGCCCAAAGCAACAACAAATAACTGACAATTAACTGTGTAGCTGAGCCAAAAGCACATAAAAAAAAAACACAGTAATCAGACAATTGTCAATTATCGAAGGCACAACTTTATTTATTTTAGTTTTTTTATGCTTATGTGTTTGAGTGTGTGTATTTGTGAACAACAGCCACAGGCAGTAGGCAACGCAGTGACGTTTTTGTTGTTGTCGCAATCATTATTATTTTGAGGCTACACACACAAACACACTCAAACACACACACACACACACAGCTTGCATGTAGATTTCGCCTTGCCGTCATCGTTGTTGCCGCTGCGAGTGTTTTGAACTTTATTCAGGTCAATTACAAATACATTAAAATGCCAGTGCTACACACACACACTGAGGCCCCAGCGAGACGAGGTGTTGACTAAAATAATATTGGAGGCTACCACACAAAATAATGTACAATATGACAATAAAACAGGCGAAGCAGCGGGTGGGTGCCCAGGCATAGAAGAGAGGGGGCAGGGGTGGGGTCACAGCTTCAAGTACATCCAGCTAATGATTGTGTTGCAAGCGTTGATAATGACGCTGGCGATTGGCATAAATGTGGGCGAGGCTCGTTCTCAGTGCAATCCAAAGGTGTCTCAGTTGGTTGGGGGAAGGTTAATGCAAATGTTGAAGCATAAGATATGTCGTACTTATTATACAATTTACTTTTGTTTCTGCTGTTCGCAGTGAAATCATTTTACGCGTGACACGCATCATCAACACTCAAATGTTGTCTCTCTCTCTCTCTCTCTCTCTATCTGTCTCTTTCTGCTTGTCTGTCTCTTTCTGTGTTACATAAAGTCGTGCGTGGTGTGCGCTTCACCTGCCTTACAAATTGTATTTGTTGCTTTTTGGCTTAACGGTGAAATTGCAAAGAAAAGAGCGCAAAACAAAGCAGTCAAAAGCATCGACAGCGGCAGCGACATCAGCAAACGTAACAAACTTGTTTTACACGGCAGCTCTGACGTCGACCGCGACGTCGGCGTCGCCTACTACGCAAGTTGAACCTTCAAAAGGTTCATTTACCTCGCACAAACGAACGCCGAACGAACGAACAGCAGCCGCCAGTCGCACGATCCGAACGACCTGAACGAGACGAATGAGACGAGCAGCGAACACACGAGCGACGGGCAGCAGAAAAATGTACTTTCGCTTTTTCAATGCCTCGGCATCAAACTAGTTTCAAGCTCCAAGTGGAGCCAAGCCGAGCCACAGCCAACATTGCTGCAATGTGCCTGTGTGTTGTTGTGCTGTGGACGACGACGTCGACGTCGGCGTTGCTGCCGTTTTGGGGCACAGTTAAACGACCGACACATGGCGAGTTCAACGACTCTTGTAAAATTTCTCGAAGGTTTCGCATTGCAACATCGGCGACGGCGTCGCAACTTGCTCGACTGCAGCGGCCGCAGCACAACTGCATTTGCATAGGCTCTCCCACTCTCTCGACCATGCACACACACACACACACACACCTACATACATACAAGCAAGCACTCACAACTTGTGCGCGTTGCGCGCGCTCTCTTCTGCGCTGAATGCTGTTCATTGCACTCGGCCTCATTTCGACTGCGCGCTGCGCTTTTTCTTGCTGCAATTTTTGTTTTTGCACGATGACGACGCCGACGTCAACGCCAAACCAACGTGCGAGCAAGCGAGCGAGCGAGCAAGAGAGCATGCATTTGTCGCCTTTGTTGGCGAGTGCAGCGACTCTTATTTGGGTCAGGCACGGTCATTCGCCTCAGTCGCAGCGCAGCGCATTTGAGTTCGCATTCGCATTCGCTGCAATTGCAATTGCAATTGGCGGTTGCCTTGGCGCGCGTTTATTTGAAAATAATTATGAAAATAAAACAAAATGCGAGGTTCGCTCGCCGCTCGCCGCTAAGCTGCTGCAGCTTGCATTTGGCATTCCCTTGGCGCTCGCGTCGTATTCAATTTATAAGCGCAGGCTTATGTATGTTTATGCTCCTTGAATGTATGTTGGTGAAAAGGGTATATTGACATTTGTATATATTTAACCAATTTCGCAGCAATCTTGAAAACTTCAAAGGCCAGACTTAAAAATTTTCAATTATTGATTATTATATTTAATACTTAGATAAGTTTATTATGTTGTGTTGATTTCTTGCACAATTTAATTTATTTCTTAGCATATATCAGAGATCATAGGTTCAATAAAATCAGCTAATTAGCTAAAAATAAACCTAGCATTGATTTTGTGTGGTATCTAATAGTCGCGCAGTTTCAACACCTATTCATTTGATTTGCATGCGATGCATTTTCAAATGTACTATTTTTTTTTTCACAAGTGTTTTAAATATTGGCTTCGTTTTTATAGCTTTATTTTGTGTTCTTGGCGCCTCACCTTAAATCCCTGGCCGATCATTCATATGCAATTCAATACGCATTGAGTAAATTACGTAGCCGACGCGTAGTACAACAACAATATAAAAAAAAAATTATATACAAAAGCTCTTGGACTCTTTTGTTTGACTTTGCCTTTGTTTAAGGCGTTTTATTGATGAAAATATCAGAATGTACTTACGTACATGTGTTTGTGTGTGTGTGTGCGTGTGTGTTTCGTGTATTTAAGAGCGTGACCTTTTCGGGTGCTGTGAAATTAATAATTGTAAATCATAATATGGCACAGGGTCCCCCGTCGAACGAATGTGCTTTAAAGCAGCGCCCTCGTCGCTGTCTGCTGACCTCCTCCGCTGGGGAGTTGTTTTTTTTATATATATGTATATATATATTTTTTTTTTTTTTGGTGTGTGCTGTTGTCGTTTATCTGTGACCCACAAAACTAAATGTATTTGTACATAAGGCAGCACACACACACACACATATATATACATATATACGCATACACATATGTATGCAGATCATTGGCGAACAGAGCTTTCTTTTGTCGTGCTTCCACGAAATTTCAGGAAACTTCAAAACAAACTTGCGATGTCTTTATATCTGTTTCTGTTTCTTTTTCTGTTTCTGTTGTTATTATGTATTTCTTCACACAATTTAGCCCTCCGCATTTGTTGTTTTTATTGCTTTCCATTGAATTTCTTCTTTCTACGCTCGCTAGTTTTGGTTGTTGTCTCTTTCTTGCACTTTTCGATCATTTTTGTAAACAACTTACGCAAGCAGCAACAATTGTGTCGCTTATTTGATTTTACGTAAAGCTGAATCACCCCAAAAAAAAAATGTAGGCCTACCTCACCCCAATATCCACACAGACCCTCTTCCCCTCCCTGCCCCGTTCCGTTCATTTTCTCTGTTTCTCGACCATTCGTTGGTGCATTGAACTTTTCCTGGTTGTTGTTTGGCTCGTCAAAAGCGCAGAGAAAACATAAACAAATGTATTTTGTTTTTCTGCTTTATGCCTTATGCTCTTTTATTGCCTTAGTTTCGTGTCGTCCCAGCGCACTTGGCTCGCAATTAGCGCCTCCGCCGTAATACGGGAAGCCTACGGCCCAGCCATAATGCCATCATAATAATAATAACAATAACAATGCTGACAATTGCTATTCAATTTTTTCATTAGAGAAAGTAGCGTGGGGTAGAAAGGAGGAGGGGGGGGAGGGGTTCGAGCCAAGCGCGCGTCTCTCGCCAAGTGAAAGTGAAACCGTTGCCGAAGACTTGTTAATTGGCTTTTAATTGCCGAACAAAATACACTGCGATGGAGCAATTATTATGGCACTGCGAACGGGTTTATTTAATGGTAGCACGGGCCGCATTTAAATAGTGTGCGATAATGTTGTAGAATTTGTCAGATTGCAAATTTTTTAAAACTCATAATTAATACTTTCCTGGAGATCTTCTATAATAGTATTTATTTTTAAATAATTCCCCTCTTGTGTTAGCCTCAATTTGGTTTAAATATATTCCAGTTGTTTTTTGTTTTTTGTTTTTTTTTTTTTTGGCTGCTTATGCAATGCATCGCATTTCTTTTCCCCCTCTCTTCTTGGCCAACTTAGCCGAGGCGCAATTGTGTTTTTGTAGGCCTACTGCAGCCGCAGCCGCAGCCGCAGCCGCCGCCAGCAGCTGAGTTGGCCAACAATGTCTGCACGGAAATTTCTACCCGAAATGCGGCGCAACTTTCACTTTTACTTTCGTGGCGAGCAATATGCGTACGAATGTGAGGCAATGTGACGTTGAAGCAACAACAACAATCGCTTCGATTCGCTGATATTATTAAATTTGTTGTCGCTGTTGTTGTGTTTGGCTTTTGTCGTTGTCATTGTTTGTTTGCTTTTGGCCCCATTTCGAACGCTGAGTTCAACGACCGAATATTTGTTTTTTTTTTCTGCTGCTGCTGCTGCTGTTGTTGTTGTTGTTGTTGTTGTTGTTGAGTTATGGCTCCTTTTCTTTATAACGTGCGAAATGTGTTGACAATTTGAAGCTGCCTGCCGCTTCCGTCGCATTAGTTTGCATCAAATTTGAATAATCAAATTGCGCGCATGACTCAAAGCAAATCTGACTCAGCGCTCAGCGCGATGGCCTCAATAAATCACAGATTTTAAGTTTGTTTCTCGATGCGCTGCAATGATTAATCCGTGTCCCTGACATAGCTCCTGCTCGGCGTTGTCTACGTGCCGTGCTGCACTTTGCATTACATTGTCTATGGCCCTCTCTCTCTCTCTGTATCTGTCACTATGTCTGTCTCTCTCGGGCTGGTTAACCCTCAGACGCTGGGCCGCGACGGGGCCAGCGCAGTCATAAATTAAACGAGCGCAAAAACGCAAATGACAACAACAATAAAAAAAAAATAACTAAAATCGTATTTTAACGACTCGTCAAACAAATCTCATTACAAAGCTGCATGCAAATGGGGATAACATGTGGCGACGGCCGCAGCCTCCAAGCGCCAATCGTCAGCTGCCAATTTAGTTGGCATACGCGGCGTATGCGTGATCCGCTTCTTGGCGCCTTTAAAATGCCACAATTGTTGCGAAAAGCTCACGAAAGCTCTGATGCGCGCGCTCTTAACTTGCACCAAACTCAACACGGTGTGTTGAAAAGCTCTGCCGCACTAAGAGCTTGCCGAAGAGAGCATGCGCTAATGAGCGCAAGAGCGTAACTGCTGCGCTGCGCTCTTTATTACACTTGGTCGCTCTGCCTTTTTGTGTTATTTGTTTTTGGCGCCACGAGCATTGAACTTTCGTTGCGGCTAAAGATAAAGCGCCGCTCGCAGAGCTTGTTGCAAGCTTATCACCACGGCAAGCTTATCAGTTCATGAACTTGCAACTAGCTGCGGCTAGTATTAAAAATTATGTTTATACATTTAAAAGTGCAGCATAAAGTGGTAAATAATTAATTTATTATATATAAAAATATTTAAAAAGGGCAATAACTAAACAGCAATTATTTGAAATTTCGACTGAGTCACTTGTGCTTATCACAAAATGAACGTTTCGAGCAGCTGCTTTCTGGTTTGTTGGCCCCTTCCAATTACTGACTGAGCTTTGACGCCGCTCTCTTTGCGTGCGTACGCTCGCTTGCTCTCGTGAGTCGGCTCTCTCCCTCTCTCTCTCTCTTTGGAACTTTGCGTTGGTCGCTGGCTTCGCCGCTGTGTGTGCGGCTTTTTCAGTTGCCTTTGCTGTTTTCTGTTTCTGTTGCTGCTCGACTCAGTCACGGTCTCAGTCGCGCCGCTACCTTTGGGTATATTCGTAACGTGCTTTGCTTTTTACAGTTAGTCGCGTTCGAGACCTTGTCGAGTTTTGTCATGTTAGCGAATTATCTCAACAAATCAAAAAATACACTACCTACGATTAATGTGTATTGCAACGTTGTTCTTACCGCCTACAACAATTACAGTTAATTAAATTATAAAAATAAATAATGAGTAAACATACTTAAAAAAGAAAATAAATATTTCTAATATGCAACTCTGTTAATGTGAAGAAAAGTCGACCTGTCTCAAATCTCAAGTTCCAGTCCCAGAACTCCGTTTGTTGGATTACGCGGTAAACATAAACAAAAAACAAACAAAATAAAGAAACAAGAAGTTAAATCCAAAAAGTTAAACAAAAAGAAATTCCAAAAATTAATTTTTTTTTTTACAAGTTACAAGAAAAGAAAGCAAACAAAGTTCCTGCATTGATAACATACAAAAAATATATAGAAATATTTAGAAAAGAATAAGTGCAAATATTTAAAAAGAATTTTTTTATGAAACAATTTTTTTTGCAATTACCTGTGGAGTACCTGAGCTACAAGTTGAAAAAGAATACTTAACCAAAGTTAATAAATTGTGTGTGCCAAAAGAAAAACCAAAAGGAAACTTAATGAATTTTCCAAACGGAAATTAAATGCGCCCAGTGTGCAGCAACAAAAATCCTGAATCTCTCAGTGTATGTGTGTTTGTGCTAACTCTGTGAATGCTACAAAAACCTAGAGAATTACCAAAAACAAATATAAAACCCCCAAACACAAAACACACACAAAAATGGGCGAGGAATTACCAATATTGAAGGGCATACTCAAAGGCAACGTGAACTATCACAATGCGCGTAAGTTGAGAAATTAGAAACTAAACCAAAGATCCAAATCGAACTTTAACTCAAATTCAAACTCTAACTTCGACTCCGACTCCAACTTCGACTTGACACAAATTCGCTGAAACAATTCGCTTTCAATTTCCAATGGAACAACGGCACAGCAAAAGCTTTTACTTCCAAATGCAGAGTGCAACCCACCCATAAGCACAGCTAGACACAATTTTATACTCTGACTTTGATTTGCTTGCTATTTCGTTTTGTTTACATTTTTTTTCTGCTTCTGCGGCTGCTGTCAAACAACAACTAACTCTTTGAGCGCCATTGAAGTGTTGACCTCGTTTATAAACGCACACAATAATGTTTTTTTTTTTTTTTATTTGGTTTGTGCGGCCGCGGAAGAGCTTTAAACTTGAAATGAAACTTAGACAGCGGCTGCGGCGGCGGCGGCGGCGGCGTCGGCGCAGTCGTCAAGTGACGACTTGTGCGACTTTTGCTATTTTCTAAAAAGCAACAACAAAAGCTGCTGCTCTTCTCTTCATTTCTCCTGTGTCTCTGTCTCTATCTCTGTCTCTCTCTCTCTTTTCATGTTTGACCAACTTTGCTGCGTCGAAAGTTGGCGCAGGCGTCGCTGGCGCTGCCTGCGCTAGCGCTGGCTTCGTTGTTCGTTCGCTCGCTCGCTCTAATTTCTACGCGCAGTCGCAGCTGCGTTCATTTTCCATTTCGTTTGACCTGAATTTCGCTGCCAGCCAACTGGGTCATTCAGTCAGTTATTCAGTCAAGCGATTTCTCGGCTGCTGTGGAAAAAGTGGTGAAAAATCTGCACAGCGCCCCGTTTGGCGTTTGCTTTTGTTGTTGTTGTTGTTGTTGTTTCACTTTTGTTGCCGATTTTGCTCAGTGTGCCAGTTATTCGTGGCAACTGAGTGAAATTGTAGAAACTCTACTGCATTGACATTGAAAAGTTGGCCAACATTTGTTTTGGGCGGCTCACCGAACAGTTCAGTCCCAAATCTTTGCTAATCACGCCAGAGCAACCAATTGGCTCTGACAAATGATTGGCTGGAGGCCTGCTTGCGATGTGTGAGAGAGCTTTCTTTCCAGGAGAGAGGCCGAGGTGTATTGGAAGCTTACAATAAACGTTCGCTAATTAGATCGCTTCTATTTGCAGGCAGATTTTTGATTTGTTGAAAATATGCATTTACTTCAAAAAGAGCTTGTTGATTGGGGGTTGGGTGTTGATTAGTTACCACTTGGCAAAGCCATTAAAATCACAAATGGAACACTTAACATTTGTTGAGCCCACTTGAAACACTTCCCTCAATTAGCGCCTACAACTTTGACAACTGTGGCCTAGTCTGCGGTCGGAGCTGATCGCTGATCGCTGAACGCTGATCACTGATCCGCGAAACGTGACCAGAAACGTGTTCGCTTGGTGAAATGTGAAAGTTCACCCACATACAAATTCGTTAGTGCAAATTAAAAGCCACAAACAAACAAAAATCAAAAAAAGCAAAAAAAGAGAAAGTGTAGCAAGCGTGAAGAACGAGTCCAAACAAAACACAAAGCAGCTAAACCAACCCAACCAATAAAAAAAAAAATAAAAGAGTTGAACGACAGCTGAGCGCTGGCCGAGACCAGGCAATGACCCAGTTCGAAGGGTTCGTCTGTCCGTCCGTTTGTCCGCCTGAAACTGGCTGGCCATAAATTACAGCGCATGCACAACAACTTCCTGCGTGACAAACAGAACAACAGCTGCTCCTTGCACCTGCTCAACGAAGTGTGGCACATATACATATATATTTAGCATACCCTGCAACTGTGCGTGACGAAGAGTTTTGTACTAATTTTCCTGTTCGTTTTCCTTTCGTTGCAGCTGTGCGCTTTGGTCGCGTGCCCAAGCGCGAGAAGGCGCGCATTTTGGCCGCCATGCAGCAGAGCACACAGAATCGCGGCCAGCAGCGTGCGCTGGCCACCGAACTGGACGACCAGCCACGCCTACTGGCCGCCGTGCTGCGCGCCCACCTCGAGACATGCGAGTTCACCAAGGAGAAGGTCTCGGCGATGCGCCAGCGCGCCAGGGAATGTCCCTCGTACTCAATGCCCACACTGCTGGTAAGTAAAAGCATCGGCAAACCCTTTTTTGTTTTTTTTTTCTTTGACTTCTTCCGAATGCGCCAAGTTAGTTTAAGTTGAACGCTGTGGCAAAAGGTTGTCGCGTAGGCGAATGTCAAGCACATTTCCGGGCACATTTATTGGCATGCATAGATCAACAACAACAACAACAACAGCAACAACTATTAACAACAGCAGCAATAACAACAACAACAACAACAAACTAGTTGCTGGCGCGTTACTCATACGCCAAGGTGAACCAGTTTGCATGATTCTAAACCAGGAAATCAACGGCATCGCACGTAGACGTGCTGCGTCTTTCTGTTCTGCTATGCGGCAAGACCTCCACCACGGGCAGTGTTAGCCATAAAGACAACTTTAACCATAGATCGGCGCATTGAAGCGTCGCCGCTTTGGGGTCAAGTTCTTGATGGCCCTAAAACTATATACATGCGTTATTTATATTTTTCTTCACTCTGTTTTCTGACTTTGGCCAAAAGCTATCAATGTCAAAATGTGACTGACAGACCGACAAACAAATGATAAATGGGTTGTAAACGCTGTCACTGACTCAATGTTGATCTGTTTTTGCCTCTCCGCTTACAACTGACGTCATTGTTCGTAGAACGATATCTGTACGATAAAAAAAATACGATACGAAAGATATGCCAAGGCCGGGAAATGTTGCGGAGTCAAGTCTATATGAAAGATCAAGGGTATACCTCGGAGAACATGGATAAATAGTATTCACAAATTAGAACGCCTCGATTTTAGAGCTTGAAAAACAATATTTAAATATATTTTATTTAAAGCTATTAATAGTTTAATTGAAAAAATTTTAAAAATTCCTTGTAAATAAATTCCAAGCCGCAACACTTGTGGTTTGTAGTTTTTTAGAACCCCCATCATTATCGAGCTGGACGATAAGGAAACCGAAAAACCTACGTTAAGCCAGGCGAGAAACGTGTTCCGTCAATAACAAAATACACACGCAAAGCTCAAGGTCAGGCGTAGCGTCATTGTTAATAGAACGAAATAGCGCAGAAACTGAGAGGGAAGAGCGAGGGAGAGGGAATGAGGGAGCGCGGGAGATGGCTAGCACGGCATAAAAGGGGCGAAAGTGCTTAGGCAGACGGGCACATGTGGCGGCTGTTTAAATAAATTCGCATTTAGCACTAAAATAATCAAAGGCAGGGGCACCGCATCTTTTCCCCTCTTCTTTCTTTCATTTTTTTTTTTTGGCTAATTATCAAGCAGTTGCGTTAATGAGTGCGCGATAAGGTGTGCTGGGCTAGAGAGAGCGCGATAGTAAACAAAGTGTTTCCATTGTCAAAGTCAAGTGCAAGGCTCAAGCAGCAGCAAAGACAATGTAAAGCTTTTACAGTACACAAGAGAGTTCAACACGATCAGCGACAGAGAGAGAGAGAGAGAGAGAGAGAGAGAGTGGGGAGTGTGAGAGAGCGACGTCGCTGCCAAAAGAATAATTTGCACATGTCTGCAGCGTAGAATGAACAGCGTAAAGCGAACACAAACACACATATACACACATACTTAGAATGCTCGCATGCGAGTCGCGAGACGACCTTGTGGCGAGTTATTGTTTAACCTTGGAATGAATGAAATGGTTGTGCCTGTGTGTAGCATTTTTTTATATATTTTTTTTGCGCATATAGTTGATATGAGCATTATATATAGAACTACTTATGTTTGTATGTATATGTATGTATATGCATGTGTGAGTAAGCCATAATACTTACATAATAAATTATAAAAATTATACAAATATGCATTGAACGCGGCATGTGCGAGGGGCAGCCCACTGACGCCCACTTGTGCACAATCGTTAATGTAAATGAAAATGTCATCAGTATGAGGAAGCGAATGCACAGCCAGACAGCAATAGCAACAACAACAGTGGCTGGCTGGCAACGGCACTTTTAACGACAAGCGCCGTCAAAGAGCGAACGCTAAACTAATGCCAACAACAATTACAATTACAATTACAACACACACACACATTATTTGCAATTTGTAATGCGCGAGCGAGCGCGAGTGTGTTGCCTGCCGCTAGGCGCGAGAAGGACAGCGCGAACGGGAGAGAGACGAAGAGAGCGCGAGAGCAATGTCGCAGTTCATTTTAATAAGTCAGGTGGTTGGTGAATTTGCGCTGCTTATAAGGAAGCATTCTATGCAAGATAGATTCCATTGAGTTATGAATGCACATGCGACGAGGCGGAAGCGTTATGCCGCATGCAAGGTGAAAAGGGGCAAGAAATCAAGAGCTTTAACCAAACAGTAGCAACAGCAACAGCATTCATAATGCACAGCAATTTCTATACTGTTGATTAGCATTGAGATTGTATCAGCTACAAGAATTCGGGGAATTGTTTTTGGCAGCCAAAAAATTTAAATTGAAGGTCTTGTGATACGCATGACGGGCACAAAACAAAACCGGGAGTCATAAAAGAAAGCATACAAATAAACCACATATTCACACACACATGCACACACATGCACACATACACAACGATTAGTATTTTTGCAAACTATTTCCGCTTTTGCGCAAATAGAACGCAAAATATATATTTTTATAAAATGATACGAATCCTCTGCCGAAGGCGAACCGACGACGAAGACGTCAAAGTGCCGGCAATAGGTGTAGAAAATAGAAAAGAAAATTCTTATCGTTGTTGTTGTTGTATTTGTTGTTGTTCTGCCGGTTGCCGGCAGATTGTTGTTGCTTTTGCTTGCACTTGACGAAGGCCAACAGGGGGAAGGCGGTGCCGGTGGTGGGGGCGGGCCGGCATTTTGGGGCGCAACATTTTCAAGGTTAATCAGACAAATTCAGCCGAAGAAGACCTCAACGTGTGTTCGCCGAAACAGAACGAAAAGACACACAGACACATCAACTGAAACATAATTTTATAAATTAAGCAGCAACATGACTAGAGGGGCACACTGGGGCATGGTGGGCGGTGCTTAGGGGGGGGGCGGCTATTTGCTTGGCACGTTCGCGCTTGTCTGGCGCGTGCATGTAATTCAAAACCCGGAAAGCGAAATGGCAAAACAACATGAACAGCGCTTGCAATAGACAAAAACAAAAAAAACACACACAAAACAACGGTGCAGCAATGGGGTCAGAAGCAGTCAACCCCCGACACTCACAGCCACACTCACCCCCCTGGACAAACGACAATCTAAAACGGCAACCGGCACACGCGCAGGGTAAAAAAAAAAAACACACACACACAGGCACACACACAACGACAACAACTATCCGGAACCTTGAACTCTGGTTCGTCGACCTTGGCGCTAATGTCAGCGACAGGCGACGAAAGCACAAAGCAACCGAAAGCAAAAAAAAAAAAAAAAACAAAAAGCAGAACTGTCGCAGTGTGCGGGAGAGGGAACGAGAGAGCGAAAGCAAAGTGAGAGCGGCAAAAAAAACCGCCCCTAGAAACTAAAAACTAGCTGACGCGCGCGCTGACGTCGACAGAGCTTTTCTAATAGAACAAAAAAAAAAAAAACTAAACAGAAAAAGAAAACAAAAAAAAATAATACAAATAAAGCTTCCAGCGGGCGTTTGAGGAAATGCGACGTTAGACGACACTCGAGCGTGCGAGGGAGAAGGGGCGTGCGGAAGTACTAATAGTTATGATTATTGATCGCGGCGGGGGGTTAGTTGAAGGCGTCGGCGGCGGTTCGGCGACCTTCGCGTGAATAGCGCTTATAAAATGCCGATGATGATGACGACGTCGATGTGGGGGAAATGCAACAGGCAGCTTGGGAAATTACTTAGTACAGGGAAGCCCAAATTGAATAATGAATAATATAATATTGCCAAGAGAATTCACTTACATACATACATACATATGTACATACATATGCATATGTATAATAATACATTTGTGTTTAGTTTACGCCCATGTTTAATTTGTTTTGTTTCGATTTTAATTAATTGCAGGCCTGTCCGCTGAATCCCGCACCCGAGCCGCAGTCCGAGCAGGAGTTCTCACAGCGCTTCGCGCACGTCATTCGGGGCGTGATCGACTTTGCTGGCATGATACCCGGCTTCCAGCTGCTGACGCAGGACGACAAGTTTACGCTGCTGAAGGCTGGCTTGTTTGACGCACTGTTCGTCCGTTTGATTTGCATGTTCGACTCGTCGATCAACTCGATCATCTGCCTGAACGGGCAGGTGATGCGTCGCGACGCCATCCAGAACGGCGCCAATGCCCGTTTCCTGGTCGACTCCACGTTCAACTTTGCGGAGCGCATGAACTCAATGAATCTGACGGACGCCGAAATCGGTCTCTTCTGCGCCATAGTCCTGATCACGCCCGACCGCCCCGGTCTGCGCAACCTGGAGCTCATCGAGAAGATGTACAGCCGCTTGAAGGGCTGCCTGCAGTGCATTGTCTCCCAGAACAGACCCGATCAGCCGGACTTTCTGGCCAAGCTGCTCGACACGATGCCCGATCTGCGCACGCTGAGCACGCTGCATACCGAGAAGCTCGTCGTTTTCCGCACCGAGCACAAGGAGCTGCTGCGCCAGCAAATGTGGAGCATGGAGGATGCCGGCGATGCGGCCAGCAAGAGCCCGGCCGCCAGCTGGGACGCCATGGACGTCGAGGCCGCCAAGAGCCCGCTCGGCTCCGTTTCCAGCACTGAGTCCGCCGATCTCGACTACGGCACGCCCAGCAGCACCCAGCTGCAGCAGCATCAACAACAACAGCAACAGCAACAGCAGCAACAACAGCAGCAGCAGCAGCAACAACAACAGCAACAAGTCTCGACAGCTCCACAGTCTATGCATCAATCGCACGGCGCTCCATCGGCGCTGGCCAGCTCGGCTCCGCTGTTGGCCGCCACGCTCTCCGGCGGCTGCCCGCTGCGCAATCGCGCCAATTCCGGCTCCAGCGGCGACTCCGGCGCCGCCGACATGGACATCGTTGGCTCGCACGCCCATCTCACCCAGAACGGCCTGACAATCACGCCCATTGTGCGCCACCAGCCGCATCAGCAGCAGCAGCAGCAGCAGCAGCAACAGCAGCAACAACAGCAGCAACAGCAACAGCAGCAGCAGCAGCAGGTGAGCCACCATCAGCAGCATCCGCAGCTGCATCATCATCTGACCTCGGGCGCCACACGCTACCGCAAGCTGGACTCGCCAACGGACTCGGGCATCGAGTCGGGCAACGAGAAGAACGAATGCAAGGCGGTCAGCTCCGGTGGCAGCAGCTCCTGTTCGAGTCCGCGCTCCAGCGTTGACGATGCGCTCGACTGCAGCGATGCCGCCCAGGCGGCCGCCGCTGCCGCCTCCCAGGGCGTGGCCCAGCTGAGCGTGTCGGTGTCGCCGGTGCGCTCGCCGCAGCCGTCGAGCAGCGCCAATCTAAAGCGCCAGATTGTCGAGGACATGCCGGTGCTGAAGCGCGTGCTGCAGGCGCCGCCGCTGTACGACACCAACTCGCTGATGGACGAGGCCTACAAGCCGCACAAGAAGTTCAGGGCGCTGCGCCATCGCGAGTTCGAGTCCGCCGAGGCGGACGCCAGCAGCTCGACCAGCATGCCGGCGCACAGTCCGCGCCAGAGCCCCACGCCCCACACCGCCCACATTAGCGTGGTGCAGACGCCCCCACCAGCCGCCGCCCAAGCAGCCGCCCAAGCAGCCGTCGCCACCAGTCAACTGCACATGCATCTAACACGCAGCAGCCCCAGCCAACAGCAGCAGCAGCAGCATCAACATCAGCAGCAGCATGGCTCCATGGCCAGCACGCACTCGGTGCTGGCCAAGTCGCTGATGGCCGAGCCGCGCATGACGCCCGAGCAGATCAAGCGCTCGGACATTATACAGAACTATTTGATGCGCGAACCGGCAACGGCTGCCAGCAGCACGACCGGCGGCGGTCGCAGCCCGAGCAGCCACTGCCCCTCGCCCTCCACCAGCTCTCCGCCGCCGCCTGCCCAGCAGCAGCAGCATCAGCATCAACAGCAGCATCAACAGCAGCATCAGCAGCATCAGCAGCAGCAGCAGCAGCAGCAGCTGCAGCAGTCGCGCTGGGCCACAACCAGCTGCCAGCAGCGGCAGCAATCGGTGTCGCCGCACAGCAACGGCAGCAGTTCCAGCTCCAGTTCCAGCTCCTCCTCCAGCTCCTCCTCCAGCCACAGCAGCAGCAGCAGCTGCCAGTATTTCCAGTCGCCCCACTCGACCAGCAGCAGCACCAACAACAACAACCACAACAACAACAACAACCACAACAACCACAACAACAGCAGCAACAGCAACAGCAGCAACGCTGCTTCCTCCTCGACGGCGACGTCGTCGTGCATTGTGTCGGCGCCGTCGCGACCCTCGTCGCTGATCGAGCTGCAGGTGGACATCGCTGATCCTGCACAGCCGCTGAATCTGTCCAAGAAATCGCCGACGCCGCCGCCGAGCAAACTTCATGCTTTGGTCGCTGCCGCCAACGCCGTGCAGCGTTATCCGACGCTGTCCGCTGACGTTACCGTTACCGCGGCCAGCAGCGCTGCCACGCCCAGCGGCACACCGCCGCCGAGCAGCAGCAGCAGCAGCAACGGCAGCAGCAACGGCAGCGGCAACGGCAGCGGCAGCAATACGCCCAACGGCGTTCCGGCCGTGCACAAGGTCATGTTGGAGGCGTAAGCGAGCGAACTGAGGCGCGGGGCGTGGTCACAATTTTCCTTAACAGCCTGCAGCAGCCACGCCCCTTAAAAAAGCGGGCGGCGCTAGCAGCAACCCAAAAAAAAAAGAAGCAGAAAGCCAGCAAAATGAAAGAAGAAAATAAGCGAAAAGAAAATGAAAATGAAAAACGTAAAACATGAAGAGTAAAAATTTAATTAAATTATTTTAACTTTAATGAAATTCACAAACAAGAAGAAAAAAAACAAAAATAATAATGAGCAAGTGTACAAAGTTTCAAAATGCATGCAATTTAAATATTTAAACTAAAAGTTATTAATTAAAAACAAAACAACAACAACAACAACAACAAAAACACAACAAATTTGGACGCAGCTGCGTCGAGGTATTAAAAAGTGGGGAAGGCAACAATGCATATAAACCATATATACATATATATATTTTTAGCAGTTAAAAAAAATCAAAAAAAAAAACAGAAAACAGCAGCAACAACAACAACTAAAGAAAATATGATTTTCCCCAGCGGTTTCCCTTTGCAGTCGCCAAAATAATTTTTTTTTTAAATTTTTTTTTTATTAATCATAATTAAATTAATTGTCACACATTTTCTACGCCTCTGTCTATCGGATTCTATTTGATTTCCGACGCTTCTTTCGATTGTTTTTTTAGTTTTAAGCACTTGTTGTACATACTTTTTTTTTTTAATATAATATTTACATTTACAATTATATTAATAATATTATTAATTTAATCACTATTTGTAGGCAAGCAAAGCGTTCAACTACTTGCTTTTTAAATGTTTTTTGAAAAAACTGCAAATTGAGAAAACAATTTTGTCAAATTCTTTGAAAGAAAAAAAAAAAAAAAAAAAAAAAAAAAAAAAAAAAAAAAAAAATAGTGTGAAATTTTTTTTTTTGCGATCTCCGTTAACAAAAGCTGTTTTCAACACGTGAACAGACGAGAGATATTCAACTAAAATTAAGTTACAAATTCAGTTTTTTTGAATTACACAAGTATAAGATCATAAGCGTTTAACTTTATTGTTTTCTAATTTTAAAAGTAATTCTAAATGAAAAAAAAAACACAGAAATGAGAAGAAAAAAAAACACTACAAAAAACCAACAAAAAAAAATACATATACTTATACATATATGAAAAATGAAATCAAACAAAAATGCTTAAGAGTTTTAGCAGCAAAAACCCAACGTTAAAATATTTGTTGTGTACATAGTTAAATGTTAAATTAAACGTAAACCAACGTATTTAAAATATATGATATATGCTTAAACAAATTACATGTTTAATTGGCGTAAAAATACAACAGAAAAAAAATCCAACAACAACTTAGCAGCTGACACAAAGTCAGTAAAACAAAACAAAAAACAAAAAAAAAAAAAATACAAAAAAGAGAATGAAAAAAATAAGAATTAATAATGATATAAATATATTATTTAAAAGTAAAATATACACTTGCGGTAGCAAAAAACTATTACATTAATTCTACATATTATAATTATGCAGTACTATTATGATTATTCTAATTCTTATGATTAATTAATTACTATTTCTTGTGGTAAGCAACAAAAATCAACAAAAAAAAACAAAGAAAAAAAAAACAACAACAACAAGAAAAACACCGGCGCAGAAATTTGTATGTCAAATCAATAAAAGAAAATTGTTTAAAAAAATATTAAAAAACAAAATTCCTCAGTTCTTTTTATTTCGTTTTGCACTTTGAGTTATTTTTCTTTCAGTTTCAGTTTCAGTTTTACTTTTCTTTTAAGTGCTTGGAAAGCTTTATTTCAATTACAGTTAATGATGATTTTCTTCATTTTTTTTTTTCTAAACTACCGCTTTGAAAACTACTTTTAACTGTTTTTCAAGTTATGCATATTGTATTGTAAGTATGTACTAAAAAAAATCTATATCAGATTGAATGAAAAGAAAAGAAAACATTGCTTGAAATTTCACTTGAGGAGATTGACAAATGAATACAATAAGCATAAAATTATGAAATCTAAAATACATACATATACATACATATAATAAATATATTCTTTTAAAATTTATGCAAACGTTGGCAAACTGAGGCATCGTCAAATATTATGAGCGCAGGCGGAGAAGACGAAGATGGAAAAGAAGAAGAAGGTTATAACAAAAACCATAAATAAAATATCACACTTCAATAATAATATAATAAATATATATATACACATACATACATACACAGTATATGTACATACCGATGTATGTAAAATTTTTTTTTGCATGTGTGTAAAATTGTCCGTAAATTTTAGCAAACAAAAATTAAAGATAAAAAAACCAAAAAAAAAAAAAATACTGTATTTAAACTGAATATTTTATGTAATGAAAATTGAGTGTGCGTGTGTGTGTGTGCGCCTATCGATAGGGATATGGCATTTGAAGAGAGAAAGCAGGAAGCAGAAAGCAGCGACAACTGAAACAATGAAATTGCGACAATTAAGCGTATAATTAACAAATCTTAAATGTTAAACATAATAACAGCTAAACTCCAACTGAGCAGGCGAACATAATACATATATACATATATATATATGTATATGGAGTTGGCAAAAGGAGTATATCCATATAGTATATGTACACACATAGTGCATATATGTATGTATTTTGATCATTCACAAAGATTTATGTGAATTGAGCCAATAACAGTTTTTAAAGACAAAGAGCAAAGCATTTGCGGCGCTTCGAGCAGGTATATAGTATAATAAATATACATATATAGAGATGTATTTGGCCGAGAGAAAAACTCCACTCAAAAGATCGAAGTTTGTATTTGTGAAATAAAATAATATTAATGCAGTTTGTTTTAAAACCAGAATGGAATATGTGAATAAAATCTGAAAATAAGTATTTAAAATATATCAACAGAAATTAAAAAAAAAAAAAAAACAAAAACAACTCAAGAAATTTTCGTTTCATTTCGCCTTAAAATATTTTATTTCAGCATGTGTCATATTTTGGGGCTTCTGATGCTTGGGCTGCTTCTTCTTCTTCTTCTTCTTCTTCTTCTTGGTTGGCGGCGATAATTTTCAATGTCGCCGCCGCGCTGTGCTTTGGAATTTTGCCCGTGACCTTGAGCGATAAGTGTCGCGAAATGAATTTGCCGAAATAATCAAATAAGCGCTCGGCGGGACGAGTGCGCGAGTGCCTCGTGTGTAGATAACAGGCGGCCAGATAGCGCCAGGCCCGGCTGGATACCGCCAGGGGGTGGAAGGGGCGGCCAGCCAACCCACACAAAATATTGCTCTGCTCTCAAACTGATTCTAATTTTAGCCAACGAGCAGCCAGAGATCACCAAAGGAAGAGCGAGAGAGAGCGAGAGAATTCTCACTTAAATTTGCTATCTTCAAAGTCAATGTCAAAGCTGAGGTAGACAGAGATGGAGCTGCAAGGAAAACTGCGATAAACAAGTAGATAAGGAGAACTGAGAAGCAGAGCGGCCAATTAACAAGCTGCGCAACGCGGCGTATGAGTAATCTATGCAAGTGTATCAGCAGGAAATCGATAGACAAATAATCGATAATAACCAAAAAAAAAAAGATAAACGAAAATATATAAGCAAAAAAAAATTATTATAATTTACAGAAAGAGAGAGATAATGAGAGATAGAGAGTTATAAAAATGAGGGTCACAAAATAAGAGGAAGACATAAAGAGGCTTAAATGCATAGTGGCTAAGACAGAAGGCTAAATAATAGCTTAAAGCACGTATGAGAATCGAGGAGGAGGGCGCTCAGCCTATAAAAGGGGCCCTTGGCTGAGGACCTTTCTTTCGGACTGTCTGCAATGGATGTGCAATAAAGTGAGGTGAGTGCGTATACGCCCTGCAGGCTGGCAGGGTATCTTGCAGCCAGGCAACTATACTTGTTCCATTTAAAATTTCCTGCGCTATATAGTATTCTTGTTGGTCGATTCATATATATAATTTTTTTTTGCGTATTTCACCTTGAAATCAAACGAGCCTCAAATAAATTAATACACACAACGCGCGCAAATTCCACGACAACAAATAAAAGAAATACAAATACAACAACACATTATACAATACATTTGTGTGTATCTGTGTGCGTGTGTGTGTATTTGGAAACAAGAACAAATACGGGGAAAAAACAAAATTTCAAGGTTAACTGATTAGACGAAATTAGCAAAGTTCTAGCAGATGATTGAACGAACCAACGGCGGGCAGCTGGGCACAGGGAGCGGGGAAGGGGACAGGGGGCAGGGGGGAGCGCTGCCCGGGGAAGCGGGCGATGAGAGCACGCGCTAAATAAAAGGCCCACGCAACGCGTTTGCGTGCGATGCGTGTGCGTAGCTCGGCGAAACCCGAAGCTGAGACCCGAAGTTGAAACCCGAAGCGAGCCGCACACGCACAACGGGCTCCACCTGCCCCCGCGCTGCCCGCCGCAGCTGTGGAGTAGCCCAGCCAAAACGGTATTCACGTCAACAGCAGCAGGCACAATCTGCGTTTTATTATTTCCTTTTGCTGAAAAAGAAAAAAAAATACTATTTTAGCTAATTATTTATTAATTTTTTTTAATTAACTTTAACACTTTTTAACACAATTGAAGTGTTGTCTTTACTTTAATTATTTATATATATTTATTTTGAGCATAATAGAAACTTGCTTACACATATATTTTTTTTCTTTAGCTTAATTCATGAGAATTTGATTGAGCTACATGTATCAAAAGAATTGTAAAACATGTAGTTAAAATATTTAGGCCTACTTGTTGCTGTTCCAAATGAAATCAAAGGCGTATTTACAGCTCGGCCAAATGGCAGAAAAACGAAATGTGCAAAGCGGCAACAAAGTACAATAAAGAGTAAATTGGACTATAAACAAAAAAGATTTACGTTTGTCGAATAAGGTAAATATAAAAATACAAACATGTGCACACACACACACACACAGATACAGACAATCACACGCAGACAAATGCAAACAAATACAAAGCGAAATGCGCTTGACATTGAACTTGAACTGCAGTGCAGTCGATGACGATGACGATGACAGCGACGACGACAGCGACGACGACAGCGACGACGACAGCGACAGCGGCAGAGACAGCGGCAGCGACGTCGCCGTCGACTTCAACGCTGATAGCAGAATCAACGACAGCTGCTATTGTTGTTGTTGGTTTTGTTATTGGCGCTGTCGGCGCCGTTGACGAGGCAGCTGCTCTGATGAGCAAACTGAAATTGTAAAAACTCAAGTAAATATGTGGGAAAGCAATCACAACAACAACAACAACAACAACGATCGCAGGAGAATTGCGTGTAAACAGTAATTGAATATACAAAAAAAAAATTATAGCTAGAAAACCGCTTAAAGCTCGAGCTAATCGCTGTATGCTCGACTAGCAGATACCACGCACACTCTAACTAAATTTAGAACCAAAATGCAAAAAATTTAAATTAACTTTGCTTTTGTGGGAAACATAAGCGAGTCCATATAAAGTATTCATTCTGGTTTATTTTAAGGTCTGATTTTTTAGCTGTGATAAAAATTATATATTTTATATATTCATACTTTTAAATAAATAAATTTAATGATGCAATTTTTATTATTATATAAACTCAGATATGCAGTTTAAGGGTATAAAAATCGTTGGCACTGCAAAACCAAAGTTTTCTTTTGTCTTAAAATAAATTTCATTCGCATATAATGTTATATATATATATATATATCTATATATCTATATAACAAATGTGTCTGGAGCTCTTTTGGCTCGTATAAAGTGACAAATAAGTAGACAAATATACACGTCTCGGTTAAATCTGCTGATAAAGTTGATTTGTTTATTTGCAGCTCGGCGAAGCTCTTTGTTCGTCATTCACCGTTATTTGTAGGAGCAGCGTTTGATAAGCTGATACACAGCTTACAACTAAATACAATTTCACTTAACTATTTACGTTTAAGTGAAATTTTAGTTGCAGCTGCTGTTGAACTGCATAACATGGCGTATGATTAATTTTCATCATAAAAATCTATTGCAGAGAAAACTCTGAGTCACACGGCAATATATATATATAACTGTTTGTATATAGAACTTGTACACAAATTGGCAGATGACCATGGCAAGGGATTTTTTTATTATTTATTTTTTCAAAATGCAATTAGTCATTTTACTTGTTGCTAAGTAAAAAGGGATTTTTTTTTTTAATTCTTACATACATATATGCAAAGATCAGCGAATTGAATTGATTTGAAGTTATAAGTTTTGATTGTTCAATGAACTTTGACAGAGCGCTCAAAGAGCTGTTTCTAAATGCGGCAATATATTTATATATGTATATTAAAGTTTACCCTTTATAGGCCCCAGAAGGAGCGGCTAATAAACGACTTGATGAGGCGTAAAAAAAGGAATATTGACTTGGCCGAAACGACAAATACACTAACTGAAAGGAAGTTACTGAGTGAGTAAAGATTTATATAATAAAAAATATATTTAAGCCTAGCTTTAATTTATTTTAAGTGAACATTTATGCATTAAGTAAGAGTATTTGTTTAGTCGGGGCTAAGCAGCAGCTTCAGAATTATGCGTGCGTCGGATTTGGGGGCAGGCAGCTGCTGCTGGCATTGGCAGCTGCCAAGGTCACATTGACAAGTGTTGCACGCGCCTGCGATTGACAAAATGTGGCAGCTCGATGGTTGGGTGATTTTAGTGGGTGGTTTTAGTGGGTGCTTTTAGTGGGTGCTTTTAGTGGGTGGTTGATGCGTGCGCTCTGCGTTTGGCACTTGCCGCTTGTATTGCTCTCGTTCTTGTTTGCGTTTACCTTCTTCCTTTCGCTTTTCACTTGATTACTGACACGCGCCTGCCACACACGCAAATACACACACACACACACACGCACACACACAATTACACACACCTACACACAGTTGAAGTCTGCGTCTGTATGTTTTGGTTGAAGAGGCGCCAAAGTGATTTTTGGTTTTAAACTGATTTATTTAGAGAAATTTCTCGATTCGTTTGTTTTCTTCGTCAACAACATCGGGGATTAGAATGTGTTGTCGATGTCACAACAAAAACTCTCTAAATAAATATATAAATATAAAGTGTATATAGTATATTCAAAGGTAATATTTCTATATATGTACATTTGTCAATTTTTTTACATTAGGCCTAAGCTAACTTTTTCGGCCTGGCCAACAAATTGCCAACAAGTAGCACAAATTTCGCAGTTCAACAAATCTCCTTCAGAAAGGTCAAAAGCGAGTCCCGCCAGCATCCCGGGCAGAGGCTGGAGGCGGACGGGCGGTGGGGAGGGGGCGTGGCTGATGAGGGTGACGACTACGCGTGTGTTGTATTGAAATGTCCTTGACAATAACATTGGCTGTCCTGGGCCGTAGGACGTGGCGCATGGTGGAAAGCTACCTTAGACCGAGCCTCAGCGGCGTGGGAGTTCTTGTGGCGAGCATGCTTGATTGCTGTGCTACACGTGCCACACATTCGGGAATATGTTCACCCACGCCCCCCCCACGCCCACGCCCCAGCATCGAGTCCTGTTTCTGCTGCCGCCCACTTTTTTGTGGCTGGAGGCTGTGGAAATCTTTGGGGCTAATTGCGTTTTAGGCAAGTGGAAAAACCCCCGCGGCCCAAATGTAACCTACTAATTTTATAATTCTTAAGCAAATATACATATATGTATGTAGGTGCAGCATTTACATAAATATAGGTACATATGTATGTATGTACACACATAAAAGTGTATATTTACAGCCCTCTCTTTGGCCAGCTCCTACTTGGTTTGGGCCACGTCAAACAACACGCGCGCTAACCCCACAAGCCAATAACCTAGAGCCATTTTGCTATTTACACAATTACAATAAAAAAATATTTACCCTGTCCACAACTCACCCCCCGCCCCCGCCCCCGTCCCCAACCCTAACAGACAAAAGCCAAATTGGAGCGCAACGAAATTGCGTCGAAAATGTTTTTGGCGCACATTTGGCGTGTTGGCTATGTGAGGGGGTGGAAAAGGGGGGAAAAGAGGGAAAGGGGGGGAGAAAACTTTTACCAAAATTGTATTGTGTTACGGCCCAACTGCTGTCGGTTCGCCAAAGCTTTGCCAGCAACCCCCGAAAAATGTTGTCCCTTTATTTTGGTTAGCATTCAAGGTCAAAGTTGAGAGCTGGCCGTAAAAACAAAAGCACAGCTAAACAAATCCAACTGTTTGTCGAAACTGAAATACCCTTTAATTTAACAATATATCATTGCCATTAGCATAGTCGATCAGCCCCCTTTTGGGCAAGTGTGCGTAAAAGCTTTCCATTATCAGCCTGTGGAGCCTGCGAGAAACACCCTTAAAAAATGTGCAGACACATTTTGAAGCACTTATGAAAACTTCTTTGCTGTCACTTGACCCAAATCAAAGCAGTGCCCAGCAAAAATATCAAAGGTTGACATTTTGCTTAATTGTCTAATTAAAATCACAAATATTTCACAGCCAGCAACATTTTTGTCGAGTTCTGCAACTGACGCGGAAACCGGGCAAAGCCTGGATAAAGGTTATTATAGCTAATATGTGGCTGAAACCCAGATGTGAACCTATTAAAGCTGGCACTCTAAAGGGGAACAAGGCCCAGTTAGAGAAAACCAATAATTGGTCTAACAGAACTCACATTTATTTAATAAAGCATAAACAATAATTGATTTATTTATATTTATTATAAAACTTACAAATTAAAAAAACATTTTGAGAATTTGTTCTGTGATATGAATGTAACAAGTTTTAAGTTAGAGTAAAGAATTTAAATCTGGAGTAGAAAAACAGAATTATGAATATTAATTTGGACTAACTTATAAAACTTGAGAATTTTCATAAAGAAAACCAAAGAGAGACAGATAAACACAGCTCTTAACTGTTTCTTCTGAACAAGAATTTCATACTTACAGTTGGACAAGTTTTCCTTAATACAAATTTAGTATCCACCTACCAGATAATACCCTCTTATTTTTTTGATTGCGGCATATTGTGTTCTGTGCTCTCTATTGTATTATCACAATTCGCATTGAGTTCCACTTGTAAAGAAAATATGGAGTTGACATTTATTTTGTGGTTGCTTCGAGCCGCGTTGTAAATGCGATTTAAGCACATTTCAAGGACCACTCGGGGCTGTGTCTGGTCAACGGGCGTCTTGAGTTTCCACAGAGTCAGCAAATGTGGCAGCTGTTGTGGCAGACAAAGCTGCAACTCGGATTCTTGCCACTCGCCAATGGGCCTTAAAGTTAAGTATACGCCTTGTTGACTACCAAAAAACAACAAAAAAGAATAAAAAATATAAATAAAAGCAAAGCAAAATATAATTTCATAATCCGTCGTTCATCGATCGCTGCGATATGCAAAGCGAATCAAGTTACGCATCAAATGTAATTGTTTCAATATAAACAGAAACGATCGCCGGACAAAGGCTGCGAATTACGTTTCATAAATATTTAAGCATGTGCTCGATATATGTATATATATATATATGTGTATATATATATAGGAATCGGGGTCCGATTACGAGAACAAATGCTGATGATTGGCATTGGGAATCAACATAAATGTGGAGGCGTCGGATTGTTTACCACAAATCAGACGCAATTTTAAATGCAGTCAAGGTTAATTTTAGTATTAAAAAAAGAAAACAAGTGGGCAACAAACTTTTAAATATAGTACAGGGTATTTAAATAGTTCAAATCGTCAACACCAAGCAGCATATTAAATTATAACTAATGCTTATGTAACATTTTTTTTATATTATTTGCTCGTGGGTTGACAAGTTTTTGCTGCGAATACTCAAGAGTCCTTGGCGCCCACAATGACAGCGACCGTGCGTCCTTTTATGGTATCCATGTGCGTGCCTGGGGACACGAAGACACAGCCAACGAACCAACTGTTGCCATCGATAAATATCTGAGAGATGACGACGACACACAGCAGGGGGACGGGTGGGTGGGTGGTTGGATGGTTGGGTGGTTGGGTAAAATTGCGGCGCCGCCTGTCTCCAGTCGCCGCCTGTCAAGGACATCGCTCGCAGTGCGTCGCATAAAATTTGTTGCTGAGGCGGAGGCTTCAACTTAGACTTCAACTTCAACTTCGACTTCGGCTTCGACTTCATTTGCTGAATGTTTGAACGCGTTTAGCATTGCAAACTATGGCAAACATTTGGCGGTGGATAGGGGGGAGGAGGGGAGGGGGCTTGCGGGCTTCAATGCCAGCGGACAGCGTCGATTCAGGAAGTGCTGCTTCTTCCAAACTTCTGCTGTATAAAATGAATAACTTGCCGATTTGGCTGTCGATCAGCACTTGATGTCTGGCGACTTGCTTTGGAGGGGCTGGCAACAGTGGATCCGCGAAATGTTTGCGACAGGAAACTGGAGCTCGAGAATTGAGTTTAATGTATGCTCCAATATATAGTGGAATCTTATGAATACAAATACAAAATTCACTTATTTCATTCTGAGTTAGCGGCCAACCTTGGTGTCTGTATCTGGAGATAAAGTCTCTTTTTCTTTTTCTTTTCTTTTTTTGGGGTATATTTAATGAGAGGCATTGCCAGCTGTTAAAATTTAAAGGCAACTGAAATTAACATGTTTTATATAATGTATTAAAATGTGGCATTTAAAAGCAGCTTTAACTGCTCTCAAGGCTCAACTGAACGTTAGATGTTAATGATAATAACTTATTTTGGCTGACAGCTCTCGCTGCCTTCTGCTAATCCTGGCAACTTCCTTTTGCCTTCTTCTCCTCGTTTGTTTTTTTTTTTTTATCTATTGCGGCCCCAATTCATGCATGAAATCTGCAATCAAATGTAAATAGAAAGCTCATAAGCTCTATTTTATGGGCATATAAAGCGGAGCTTTACAAAATTTTGGGCCGACTCGCAGGATGTCGCTGCCAGGACGTTACTTTAGACAATGGGGCTGGGTTCATGTTATTATTATTATTTTGCGGCATCAAAACGGTGCCAAGGATGCGGCGCGTTAAAGAACCCGTCACGTATACGCCGCATACGCCAGCAATTATGTATTATAAATGGGGGCGGGGTTTGCTCTGCTCTGCTCTTGGGGGTTGCACAAACTTCCATAAAGTTAACCAAAATAAGCCGAAGGTTACGTTATGATAATGCGCGGCAAAGGCCCCAAAACGCGACTCGCTACGCAATTCAATCAGTTGCCAACCCGAGGCAGAAAGCCCAAAGCTGGCCTATTCAGAGCCTATTCGGTGCCTATTCGGAGCCTAGTCGCAGGTTCATGTTTATGTTTTGGCTCATAAACTGCGTCAGGCAAATGAATACCTTCGTACTCCTCATCAATCAGCATATACATACATACACACACACATACATATATACATATATATACCGTGAATTCTTTGATCCTTTATTCACCTGGCTCGCCCGCATTTTCAAGGTTGCACTTATCCTGTTTCCACAGTCGCTGATTAACCAAATAAAATACTTTGTGGGCTGCGTGCTTACTTTCCTAACTGCGTCATAGACGACAAAACAACCAAAAGGTATAATTAAACAAGGTATGCCAGCCCAGCGATACCCTGTCACATAATATTTTTATAGTTAAACAAAATAAAAGTAACAAAGAAAATCTCTAAACTATTTTTAACTATATAAATAAACCTATTACTTTAAAAATGTAAATGAAGAAATGTATATACCCTCTATGTGGGCAAATAATGAGTAAAGAAAAACAATTCGTCGGGTCAATTTACGTTGTCCTGCGCCCTGCCCAGCGACTATATTGATAAACTGATAGCATGTAATTAGTATTTAGCGTAGGCGTTCACAATGTTTACTGCGACAGCAACAGTTGTTGTTGTTGTTGTTGTTGTCGTTGTTGTTTTGCTGTCAAATTGATAAATTCCTGGAACGCAATTTACAGCTGTCGACCTTTATGCTGAAAATTGAGAAGGAAACAGTTAAAAGCAAAAAAAAAATATGTTAGACAAATTTTACCATCACTTATTACACTGAATAAATTTGTTTAAAAAAAAAAAACTGAACTTAACAAATATTTTCACTTTTAGTTGGCAATACTTATTACCACCATTAAGCACTGACAACAACTCTAAGCGCCAGCAATTTGTGGCAGCAACAACAACAAGCAATCATAGAAAAACTTTAAGAGGGGGCCACAGAGCGACCCAATTTTGAAATTCACTTTCTTTGCTTTTGATACAATACAAAATTTCTCTGCTTTTTGTGATTTACAGTTCAGTCAACTCGACGAGACTCATTTTTATTTTTATTTACTTTTTTTTTGGTCTCTCTCTAATAATTAAATGCTCAAAATCAAATAATTGAGACTCGTGCGTTTGTTGTTGTTATTGTTGTTGTTGTTGTTGTTGTTGGGCATCGCTGAGTGCAGCTCAATCATTTCCATAGGGGAGAAATAAACAAAATAAAACAAGAAACACTTTCCACACACAAACACATCAAACTTTTCGTTGACCCAGAAAGCAAAGCTGAACAAAACCCGTTTCAGTCGCTGACGGGTTAAAGAAATGCAACAAAACTACAAGAAAGTAAGACTGAAAGAAAAAAACTTTAAAATTTAAAATAAATGGAGTACACTTTCGCTTATGAAAACGAAAGTCAACGGACTTTTGCAACAACAGCAACGGCCAAAGAAATGCGACGCGTTGCGGTGAAATGGCGGAGAAATTTGTCAGTCTAATGGGGGCCCAAAGCAAAGTAGGCTGTGCAACGGGCCAAAGCAACAATGAAAAACCAAATTTAAAATATATACACACACTCACACACACACACACAATCACACACAGAGAGAGAACAACAATGAACAAATGCAAAATACGCGCAAAGTTCAAAGCTGCAAGCGGCCAAAGTCGCGCGCGTTTCCGACGCGACACTGAGGCGTTTTCTGAATACACACGCCCCTGAAAATCGCGGCGAGCACGCGACTTTTTGCAAGTGACCCAATTTCAATGCATGCCGCAAACATTGAAAACGAAATAAAACAAAAAGCAAAATAACAACAAAAACAACAAAAACAACAAAAACAACAACAATTTGAGCTGACGATCAGCGGCAGGCGGCAATAAATTATTTGGAGGTTCCAACATTCAATCTGCCATTTTTAGTTGAGCTTTAAAGTAAAGTAAAATAAGTATATATATATAAATAAAAAATAAATAAAATCAACAACAACGACAATAAAATAATAATAAGACCAACATCGAACAACCTTTGGCCAAGGCAATGTTTAAACAAACAAAGCAACAACAACAACAATGCGATTTCTGTATTACTTTTAATGTCAAGCACACCCATTGCAAATTGCCGTAGGCGCTAAATAGGCTCTAAAAACTGAACATAAACATTCTTGGGTCTAATCTGTTTAAATATGATCTCAGTTTTTCCATTTGGTTAAGTTGAAAAAAATGGGGTTGAGGCTAAAATGAGAGGACAGTGTAAAACAAGGTGTGGAATGGTCAAAACTAAGTCCATGAATATATATATGTAGTTATAGTATACACAAATGCTGCCTCTGTATGATTATTTATTTTACTATATAATTAAATTTTAAATAGTTTTTTTCTTAAATTATTCGTGGCTGCCTCACGTGAGTTGGCCAAATCGAAACGATGTCAATAACCCAGCTGAGGCACTTAAAATGTGCGCCTGTGTTTGCTGCACAAATGTTTGCTGCATGTTTTTATAAACTTGTATATATACAACTATATATATATATATATATGTATAAAAAATTTCACTTGGCATCGGCGCCGGCGCAGCTGCCGACAGCGAAAGTGAAACTCGAAGAGTTTTTTGAACTCGACAAGTGGACGCAACTGTCGGCAAGACGGGGAAGGAGGGGGAAGGGGGGGGATTGAGGGACTAGCCACGACGACAGCAGCGACGTGTAACTGGAGCGGAACCAAAGGCAGCGGCAACAACAAATTGTTTAGTTTTACTTTCTTTTCCACATGCGAAGAGTCTGCGGCCAAGAGAGTTGGCCAAAATGTCAATGAACCAACAAACGTCGTTGACAACGTCCCCAAAAGGAAAGCGCCGGCGTGTAACCCAATTAAATGCACTTGGATTTGCAATTGGTTGCGACCACGTTGATCACTGATCAGTGATCAGTTTTCAGTGCTTTTCGGTATTTACTTTGGCTAGCCAATTTATGCGCTTGCCGTGCACGACAACCAAAAAGCCTCGCCACTGAAATATGCCAAAAAAGGTCAGCGACAATTAGCAAGTGTCGTTTTTTTTTAGTTGTTGCTGTTGTTGTTGTTGTTGGTGTTGGTGCAAACACCCGCAAGTGTTGCTGGCAAGCTCAAAACGAAAAGCAACAACAATCACAACTCTGTACAGTAAACACTACAACAACAGCGACAACAGCTGAGGAGGCCGCCGACGACGTCGAAATAACCTCATAATTGCCGCTGAGGGTCTTTGCAATGAATTATGCGAAATAACCTCAAACATTGAAATGTTTTTCATGAACAAGCAACAATTTTTTTTTTTTGTATTTTTATTTGACAAGTTTAATAAACTTTAAATAACGAGCTTTTTTCATAGATGAAATATTGTTGGGTGGGTGGTTAAATTGAGTATGTGCCACAAAACCTCATTTAAATGATGGACTATTTAGGATGGGTTCTTTTTTATCCAAGGTTCATTGCCCCAATGCTTAAATTACATGAGCCAAAAACAAAAAAAAACAAAATAAATCAGCCAAGCCATCATCGCAATTCCAAGTGCCAAAGCCTTCCCCCTCCGCCCCCTGCCCTGGTCACCCCCCTTTTAAAATGAGGAGCTCGTGCCGCGCATGCGCAACCGACTCCGAGAGAGAGAAACGACAACGAACGGTTTAAGCCGGGCTAACGGGCTAACGGGCAAGCGGGACAAACGGTTAAGCACATTTGAAATGAAATTGAAAGCAAAAGCGAAAGTGTATTGCTTTCTGGCTTGCTTTATTTTTACATTTTATTTTTATTTTTATTTTATTACTGCTGTTGTGCTTCTTCTTCTTTACTTTATTTTATTTTCATTTTTTTTTTTTTGGCTTTTGTACTGGCCACAATTCTTCAAATTTCTTTTGCCATTCAACTTCGCCCGTTAACGTTTTCACTTTTAACTAGTATAATAGTGTTTTGTTTGTTTGTTGCTGTGCATTCATTTCTATTTTTTTTTTTCAATACAATTCCATTGCTGGCCAGAAGTCTAAAGCGATTCTCTCTGGCCAACATTACATATTCACAGCATTCACATCCCATTAGATAATTACAAAAGGCAACGCAAGAGAAACTCCAACATTCAGTTGACCCAGTTAAGAGCTTAGATCACAATGATGTGCTAAATGCCATCTAATAAAAGCGAAAGAAGTTTTAACTAAAATAAGTCATTAATAAATTTAATATTGTTAATATTTAAAGCTGATTTTAAAAAATGGAAAACTAGAGAAAATAAAATGACACACAAAAGTAAGAATAGAAAAAATGCTAATGGATATTTATGAGTATAAAAGCATTCATTCATTAAAGTTGAATTTATTCCGAGCTTAAACTTAACTTTAAGGCATTCAACATATGGTCATTAGCATAGCGATGCATAAGTAAATATTAAATATTAAATATTAAATATTATTAAATTTAATTCCCCCCCAACAAAACCGTACGAAACATTGCACCTTGTGTCGCGACTTTCACTGGCCACGCTGCTGACCCAGAAACTCCAATGACACATCAACCTGGCCAAGCGAAGCATTCAAAAGAGTTTTATGCAAGCGCATAAAATAAAATGCAACTGGTGTTTTTTTTATTTTTTTTTTTTTTAGTTGCGACTGGGACTCTCGGGGACGCTGTGCGATCTTCAACAACTACAATAAAAACGGGGGCCTATAAAAACTGCAGACGTTACGGAAATGAAGACGTCGACATCCTGTTGCAACCCGCTCGCTGCCCTTCGACGGCCAACGACAGCTTGGCTTTCTTAATGGGCCCGAGCTGGCCCTGAAGGCTACGGGCCCAGTTCTCAGAGACTCAGGCTGAAGGCTTGAGGGCCGCTGGAGCTGCTAAAGATATTAAAGATGGCATTAATTTTTTGGGACAGCCAACTGTTAACTGTCTGTTAACTGTTTTAGTGGCGTGTAATTCACGTCGGGGCAGCCGCAGCGGCATCTGTGCGGGGCCTTGAGTTGGCAGCCTCATCATCATCATCGGCTCGAATAGACGATTTTGGGCGCTTTCGTTTTTGTTTTTTTTCTTTTTGTCTACACACACCCCGAGCTGAACCGAAATCTCTGCTGATCTACAAAACACTTTTCCCATTAAAAGCAATTCAATGTTTGCCGCGATAAATACAAATTTCAAATTGAGACATAGACAAAAAAAAGCGAACACGAAAGTTCAACACTTTCTTTTCGCCAGTTGAAGTTCAACTCTTGCTTTTTTTTTTTGTTTTGTTTTCATCAATTACCCTACTCGAAACCGAACCGAACCGAACCGAACCCAACTAAGCTGAACCAGGCGGCGAAAAGAAACGTTTAATAACTAATCGGAAAAAGAAAGTGAAAAATGTGACAACAACAACAACAACAGGAGCCGAGAATCCAGTTAATATTTTCTTCAACTCACTTTGTTTTTGTTATTTTTTGTTATTTTTTTTGGCTTTAAAGAAAGTGATGCACAACATGATGACAATAATCATTATCATAATAACCATAATGCATTGGGTCGCCGCAGAGCGGGTGTCATTGCACCCAATTGGGTTCGGGCGGGTTTGTTGAACCCCAAAAAAAAAATTTAAATTATTTTCACCGCGGAGCGAAGCCCTCAGCGATCGGCAAAAGTGAGAGTTGAGCGCCGAGAGCAAAAGCAAAAGATTTGAATGCTGTTTGCCTATTGAGGTCACCGAGAAGTGAAGCTGAAGTTGAAGCTGAAGTTGGAGCTGAAGTTGGGCCTCGATGATCGTTATCATAGCACAGTTTACACACACACGAACCTATTTATTTGTTTATAAAAAAGAGACTTTTCACAGTTTCAGCTATTTTGGCCATGACGCACAACTTTCTTTGGGCGCTGCTTTTGAAAGAGGTCACTGAACGAAAGCAGACACTGGCTTTTGGCCATAATGCAAAGCCGACGAGCTGATAGGCCCTATCAAATATCATCTGGCTTCGCAACGGCAACAGCTGCACTAAAGATTCTTTTCTTTTTTCTTTTTTCTTTTTTTTTTTTTTGGCAGATGTGAGGCAAGTATCAAAGAACAAAAGCTTAACTTGAGAATATGTGCATGTGTGTGTGAGTGTGTGCGTGTGTTAATTAGCGACAAGTTGAAGGTACCGTTAAAGTTCAAGTCCAAGTCTGAACTGGTTAACAATTTGCGCTTGACAGAATTTAATATGCTCAACTCGGAGAATATCTATATAAAGATATATCTGAAGACACTTTATAAAAATTAATATATATAAATATTTAGTAATTGTTTGCCACAAGAAATCAAATTAATAAAAATAAAATCAAGCAAAAGAGTTAAATATTATAATATTGTTTAAATTAATTCCATATAAAAATTATTTATATATTTCATTTTACTATATTTTTATAATTAATTCCATGCATAAAATATTATTAATTATGAACGCGCTACAAAAAGCAACTCCAACAAAATTATGAACAATTGCTTTACAGCTGAATTCAATAGATATATATTGGGTTATAATATTTTTAAAATGAATCCCACATATAAAATATTATTAAGTACGAAGAAGCCACCAGAAATACACATTTAAGCAGCTCTAAGAAAATTATAAATTAATATTTCGCAGTTAAACTCTGTCGACATATATTTTATTTTATAATATTTTTAAAATTAATTCCGTATAAAAAATATTAATAATCATATATAAACTCCTAGAAAATTACGAACAAATGCTTTGCAGCAGAATTCATTCGATATATATTTTATTTTATAATATTTTTAAAATGAATTCCATATATAAAATATTGTTAATTATGAAGAAGCTACAGAAAGCAGCACCAAGAATATTACGAATAAACGCTTTGCAGCTGAATTCTTTCGCAATATATATTTTATTTCATAATATTTATAAAATTAATTCCACATATAAAAAAACAAATGCTTTGCAGCAGAATTCATTCCACATATATTTTATTTTCTAATATTGTTAAATTAATTCCACATATAAAATATATTAATCAATGAATACATTATGAAGAAGCTACATAAAAATCACAATTGGGCAGCTCCAAGAAAATTATGAACAAATGTTTTGAAGCTGAATTCTTTCGACAATAAAAAGCAATTACATATTTGCTTAACAGCTTAACCTTTCCGAAAAACTCGCACCTAAGAAATTGTAAATGAGCTAAGCCCACAACAAATAGAACAAATATGAATGCCATTGAATATCTACAAAGTATTAAACAAGCCACAATTTCAATGTCAGCGCACAACAACAACAACAACAACAAACTGGGGGCCAAAGGTCAACTAAAGTGACAAATTTCCATTTCGTTTGAAAGGTGTCTAAAATAATCTTTGCTAAAAGTGCTGATAACAAAAGAGGAAGTGGAAATGGAAGTGGCAATCGAAGTGACCGCCCAATCAATGGCCGCATGCCTAGCTCCACACTATTTTAATTGTGTTAAGAGTCGCCCTCCCCCTCCCCATCACCCGCCCCCTTGTGGGGCCAAAAGTGGCCACGGGTCATTCACGCTGCCCGCGAGTGCCCAAAGCGAGCACTCAGCACTTTTGAGTGCGTCATCAACGTCGCAATTGTCTCGACCACGACTGGCGGACATTGGTCATTGGCCGAACCCTCTGGCACAGCCCCACCCCTGACCCCACCTCCCCCTCCCCCTCCCCCTTGGCTAGCATTGTGCTGAACTTGAAACGTAGACATGCAACGAAAGCGTGAAAATTGAAAACTGTGCGCTAAATATTTTATATATATATATATTCTTTTTTTTTTGTAGTTCTGTTTACATTTAAGCTGGGGCCCGTTCCAGGAAATGCCAACGACACCAAAACCCGTTGATGTTGGCACATTTGCGGGATAGAGACGGTTTTTATGGGGGAAGGGGGCGGCGGGGCAAAGGGAAAAGGGGGCGTTGTGTATTGAATAATTGCTGAAACCTTGAAATTGGCACAAACAAGCGAACTGAGCTGAACTGAACTGAACTGAAGTTGACAAATGCTGACAACAAATTACATAAAGCTAATCATGCTCTGTGTGACAAACAAGAATTCCTGCTTATGGAGCACAAAAACCCCAAGAAAAAAAAACAAAAACAAAAAAAAAAAATACGTGGTCAAATTTTGACAACATGCGGCGCATTTCCGAGAAACCGATGAATGAGTTTTGGATTCAACTGTGGAAGCTACGAATACATAGATCTTATCGCCATGTGAAGCGTGAGAAATCTTCGTTGCGGTCAAATTGGGTCACTGGCCAAGAATTTCCTTAGAATTGGCCAAACCACAGGCGAACTGTGCAGCTGGTGAGGGAAAACGGGGAAAATTTAAACTATAACTTAAACTTAAACGAAAATGGAAAGCTCACACATTGACTTTTACAACAGGCTATAAGTTCATATACTATTTATTATTTAATCGCATAATCTGCGATCTAACTTTGATATTTGTGTATGGGAAAGGTCGTGACCCAATCAATTATATGTAAAGGTCAGCATTGTGGGCGTATACGTATATTCATTATCTATGCGACACCCACAACATTTAGTCAGATACGAATTCATCAATTTAATGTGAATAGCAAAAGAACATTTAAATGAAATTCACGTTAACTGTTTGCTAATCGTCAGCGAAAAAAAAAAAAGAACTTGGCCCGGACGGAAGTGAGAAAAACCAAGACATTGACCTCAAACATATCACGCAGGCGGCATTCGTACAATGACCCAAGGCCCAGGAGCGAGAGTGTGGCTAAGCGATCCTGGGTGCTGTGGGATTGGCAAGATTAATGGCGGCAGCGGCGAGTTGAACGAACCCACGAGGCAGGAAACGCCTACGCAGCACTTGGACGCTAGGATTACATAATGGCAATATGGCGTCCTGGCTGGGACTGGGACTGGGTTTGGGTTTGGGTTTGGGTTTGTTGTGGCAGGCCAAAATGACAACCGGAAGTTAACCTTGAAGTTCTGCAAGCGCTGACAGGGGAAACAAAAACCGAAACCGAAACCAAAACCCAACACATAAAACAACAATAACATGACGCAAAGCTCCAACTGCGCATCAGGCCGAGCATCGGAGCCAATGTCCCGGGCAGGCTGAAGCCCCTCCCCTCCCCCACCCCCTCATCCCTCAGCGGATTATTCCAACCCATACCGAGGCCCCGGACACGTGTTGGAAGTGAGTCAGGAGTACGGCGGAGCCTGCCTGCCTGCCGGAAGCTTTCGCATTTTGTTGCTGGAACCGGAAGCTGGCAAGCAAAGCCAGAGACAAAATGCGCCCCCAAAAAATACAAAACACATTTCAAGGGTGACTTTTTGCTTTGCCAGAAAGCAACAAACACGAAGACGCCAACACAGCGATTCGGTTGGAGCCCTGGGAAGCGGGCCAGGCATCAGCTCAGGGCAAATACTTGACATTGGAATCGATAACAAGTTCAAATCCTCCAAAATAAAATACTTGCAAAGTGTGCACAGCTTTGCTTTGTGATTGGTGATAGGATAAACGAAAGGATTTGGTAATTGATAATCCGGGAAGAGTGCGAATATGCAAATTGTGTACTTACTATTCTTTTATAAATATTATTTTTTATTATTTAAACAGGTTTTCTGCTAAATATAAAGTAGCTAATTTTAGCTGTTCATTAAGGGGGAAAGAAAAATAATTCATATCATGGTTATATATCAATCATAGTTATCATTTGTTATTTTGTTAAATTGTGGTTAAATCATTTCTTTTCTTTTATTTTTATTTTTTTTTAAATATTATAATTGAGCCAGCTTAATCTAGTTTTACAATAAGGGGAAAACAAAAATGATTCTTACCTAAAAATTAATTAACATCATATTTACAAATCTATTATTATTTTTATTATTATTTTCATCGTTAACATTTGTTATTTTGTTACATTTTGTGTAAAACATTTGTTTTTTTTATCTTTTAAATATATTTATTATGTTAACAGGTTTACTGCTAACTATGAGGCAGCTTAATCTTATTTTACATTAAGGGGAAAATAAAAATAATTCATACCTACCATTTTAAATATTATAATTTATTATTTAAACAGGTTTACTGTTACTTATGAATTAAGTTTATCAAGTTGTACATTGAGAGGAAATCAAAAATATTTCTTACCCAAGAATTAATCATATAACATCATATTTACAAATTATTTATTATTATTTTTACTATTATTATCGTCGTTATCAATTGTTATTTTATTAAATTTTGGTGAGTGAATTGGGCTTTTTAAATATATATTTTTTTTACTTTTACCTATAGGCAGCTTAATCTAGTTTTACATTAAGGGGAAAACAAAACAAATTCTTAGCTAATTACCTAATTACATTATTTATATAACAACATATTTACAAATTTTTATAATAATTATTATTTATTTGTTAGAGAAATATGAGGATGTCTATTGGATGTCAGCTTTTTAATATTCTTTTTTGGCCACAGTGATTTATTGTTTGTGGAAGGATATATGTAGATATATTTTCCTTATGCTTATGGTTTAATAAAATCAAAGCTTTATTTATCTTGACAGCTCAATAACTCTATGCTAGGATTAAACATGTTCAATACTCTTTAAGGAATGTTGTTTTTGTTTTGCGTGGTATAAAAACTTTCCAGCACGAGTGTAAACAAACTAACTGTAGAAGAGCTTGAAGCGAAGGACACTTGATGGAAGGACTGTCGGGGTGGCCATAAATAGCGGCGCTTCATAAACAAGCCCTAAATTGTGGCCAACTGCGACCTGCGCTGCACGCAGTTGATTAGCCGAGCTGCCGGCAGGACGCAGGACACGGGACGCAGGACGTTTGAGGAGGGGGGTGGGGCGGAATATTCTCGCACATTCCCAGCGACATGTACAGCATTTTTAGCGGCGCGTAAACGAGCCTCGAACTTCATTCACAAAAGTGCTCCACATAAATTGTTGGCCTTGTTCCGTCGAGGCAGGACTGGAAGGAATTTTTACGAGGCGGCCAACAAATTGCGCGTTAACCAAGGGTCTGCGTGTGTCTGCGTGTGTGTGTGTGTGTGTGCAACGTGTGGCAAGTAACTTTCCAAAAGCAACCAAGCAGAAAAGCCCGCGCCTTTTACACGCACGTGGAGAGCGCCTTTTAGTTTGGCAGGTTTTACGCATTTCCTGGAAAACGCTCATATTATTTAGAATGCAAATTGAATTTGCGTGGCGCAAATGTTAGGCTCATTACGGCTGACTGGGCGGGGTAAGAGAAGGGAGGCAGAGGAGGAAGGAGGAAGGGAGAGTAGGAGAATGGGAGGCAACCGAGTGATAGCGACAACAATAGAAGATGACGCACTTGGGGGCTTTGGTAATGTAACAGGCGCCACAATGCGCAACAGAGAGAGCGCCAAGCTTTCGAGCGGCCTTGCCGGAGACAGAGCGAGAGAGAGCGACAGCGAGAGCGGCAGCGAGAGCGAGAGAGTGGAAGAGAGAGCGGCAAAGCTTCAAGAGCAAAGTTGAAGCGCGTGCAATGCCAAGGCGAAAGTTCGCAGAAGTACAGTCAACCTGGCAAGCAGAGCTTTCGGCATTCCCCTGCGCGGCCAAAGAGAGACAGCGCGACAAAGAGAACGCTAGTGAGAGGGTGAGAACAGGCTGCGAGCTTTTAGGGGTACTAAGCCCCAAGGCTTTATAAAATGCCGTTATTATTTAGCGTCAATCAACGCTAAATGCCCTTCAACAGTTGCGGGTGTGAGCGAGATAGCGTGCGAAAATTTCCATAGCTGTGGCGCGTAGGCGCCCGCATTCAAGGACTCGTCGGCCACAACGCTCCTCGCAAGGTTAACGTAAAAGCACGGCGCGAAAGAGACAGCACTAGCTTTGGCGTGGGCTGAAAGCTGCCACCTCGTGACGCCTTGGCAACGGTGAAGTTCAAGGTTAAAACCGAAGGATTTCTCGCTTTGACACTGTGTCCCACAGCCCACACGTGGCCACCGAATGCCAGGCAGCAGCTATTGCCCTCTACCACGCCCCCTCTCTGTCCCTCGCCCTCTCCCTCGCTCCGTCACAGCTATTCTTTGCATACTTAGCGGCGCATGGAGCTTCTTATTGTTCGACTGGACCCAGGTCCTTTTTCTTTTGGCTACACCTGCAGCCCGACAGCCTTGAGCTTCTTCTTTCATCCACATGCCTGTCACTGTTCCCCCTCTCCCCGCTAAACGTTCCCCTCTACCCTCGATCCACACGGGTCGACTGTTGATTACATTGCGGCGCGTGACTTTGATTTGATTTTTAAATGATTCTTTTAGCCGCTCTTCCATTTTGGTCCCCTTCGTTCGGTTCTCGTTTGGCAGCCACCCATTGGCAATTGGAGGCTGGCAGCCCACGCACCGAAATTGCCGCTAAAGGTCAACAAAAGGACGATACTTGGAGGTGGCTTATTATCAGTCAGCCAGGACACCAACAAACTTGCATTCAGCCACGTGTCGTCGTTCAAGTTTGTTTTATTAACTCATCTTTCTTCTGGGAAGGAGCTGGGCCAGCTCCACCACCAAGTTGGCAAGGCTGACAGGTTTATGAGATTTTCAGCTTGAGCTGAGAAATGCCTCAACAGAAAAAATAATGCGAAGGATGTGAGCAAGGGGCAAAAATACAAAACTTTTTTACTTTGACATTTACAATTTTTTTCTTTTAATGTTCGCTGAACTTCAAATTAAAAGCTTATCATATTATTTATTATTATTACATAAAGGAAAATAATCATTTTGATTCCAAATTATTAATGACATAAAGCAAAATAGGGAAATATAATTTTAATTGTTACGAATAAGTTTACTTCTAGACTTATATAAAGAAGATAAAGTTTTATTTTTTATATTTTTTTTATTTAATTAAATTTATTTTAACTTATTTGCTTTTATTTGCCCGTTGAATGCTTGAAGTTTGAGCAGCTGAAAACTGCCTGAACAGAAAAGTAAAACATAAATAAAACTTTTTTGCTTTGGTTTTCATAATGTTTTCTTTTTAATGTTTGCTGAACTTCCAATTAAAAGTTTATCATTTATTTATTATTTTTATTTTAGCAATGGCAAATTTCTGATGGCAAATTTTCAATGCTGCTTTTGAGGTTTACAAAATTTAATTGTCACCAAGAAGTTTCTTCTATGACTTAAATATAGATTCTAAGCACATATTATTTAAATTAATTATTTATTTAATTTATTTTCTTTTATTTGTCTTTTGAATGTTTAAAGTGTAAACAGCTTAAAACTGCTTCAACAGAAAAATAAAAACAAATAAAAAACTTTTTGCTTTGGTTCATATAATGATTTTCTTTTAATGTTTTTTATTATTATTCAATAGTAAAAATGGTAAAATAGGTAAACCAAATTTAATTGGTATAGAGAAGTTTACTTCTCTAATTTAAATAAATATTGCAAAGTTTTTTAATTTTTTATTAAATTTATTTTGTAATTTGTATAAGCTAAAAACTGCTTGAACAGAAAAATTAAACATAAATAAAACTTTTTTTATATAATGATTTCCTTTTAATATTTTTTATTATTATTTAATGGTAAAAATGTTAAAATAGGTAAATCAATTTTAATTGGTATAGAGAAGTTTACTGCTACAATTTAAATATATATTCTAAAGTTATATAATTTTAATTGAATATATGTTTTTATGTTAACTTAATGTTTGAAGGGTTAACAGCTGAAAAGAAAGCTTAAGTCTGACGTGTTTCTGTCTATTCAATAAACACTCTATTTGTGCAGTTATTTTTGGCGACAACTTTGTCAAAGAAACTCGAGGTGCACATGCACAGCTTAAGTTCGGCCCACATCAATAAGCTGGCAAGGACACTATAAATAGCCGGTTCGTGGAAGAGATTCGCCAAAGCGGGCAACGGACGGAAGACCGGCCGGCCGGCCGGCCAGCTCAAGGCGAGAGCTGCATCAAATTTTATTATAATGCCAGAGGAGTCGCCCACTCAGGGTCAGTGCGTCAATGCGATGGGGGCAGTGGCAGGATAGCGCCGGGAGGACAGTGGCATGCAACAAGGCCACAGCGGCAGCTCGGGTGCAATGGCAACCCTTGCACTTGAACTTGCGCACGCGGCAGTTGCATGTGCCTCATTGAGTGGCAGCTGCTGCTGCTGCTGCTGCTGCTGCTGCTGCTGCTGCTGCTGCTGGTTGGTTGGCTGGGTGGGTTTTTGACCTTCAGCGTGAGCTTTTCACACCGAGCTTATTTTTAGCAAGCAGCGTGCGAGGGAGACGACCGCTCAGCCGTTCGTTGCATTCGAAAGGTCATTCTGGGTTTTGCCCAGCCCCGTTCAAGGCCGTTGCTGCAGTCGCAATTGTTGGCGCAACGACAACAACATGCACAACAGTAATTACCTAACCCTTAACCTTGCCCAGGGGCTGTTCCAGAGGGGGCTGCACTCGCGTTGACATTGACGCAAATTGTCGAGGGTCAAGTGCACGGTCGTAATAAGAGTGAATCAAATTAGATGGGCGGCTGCTTCAAACACCCACTAAACACACACGCAACACCCACCCACGCACACACACACACACACACACACCTATACACTCTGCTTTTAAAGGTCTCGCATGTCAACAGTTATTTAAACATTGATTTTGGCCAAAATATGCAGCTGCCGTTTTTGGATTTCCGTTCGAAATCTGTAACAAAAGAAAAGCTTTTGCATTAAATCCCAGCTGAACAATGCGAAAACTGTTCACATTCGCCGCCGTTTAATCATCGCATTAATGCAACCAATGCAATCAATTTATCAACAAAGCACAAAAGTCAACACAACTTGTGCATATATACCCTAGGATAGAAAGCAAAGGGTATTAATCGCGATTACGCTCTTTTATATAAAATCTATATTTTGTTTTGTTAAGCTCGAATTTGATTTAGACCTGGTTAAAGGTCAGTGCATAAAGTTCAAAACTTTTATTGTTTGAATATTTATAAATACTTATAGATAAATTATTTATAGAACTTATAGTAGAAATACTTGTGCTAGGGTATTTAATCTTTGGCATGAACAGCTTCAGAGCGCTTTGTACGTCACTGGGCATAATATATGCTGTACATATATTTATATATATATATGTATATATGTACTTATTTAATATCAAATGATATGCAGCGCACAATTAAAAATGTTGACGCGCGTGGCAGGCCATAGACCGACGAACGGACGGACGGACGGACTGAAAGACGGAGCGATCAGACTGCTGGGCATTGTACTTACTTTAGGGGTTTCGAGGGGTTGACGAAGTCGACGACTGACGCATACAAAGCAGCAGAGTCGGAAAGAAGTGCTTACACGCCCTAATTAAGCGGTCAATATGGGGTTCAAGGGTGCCGAGAAGCCCGGGTCCTTGTGCGCTTTATGCATTAGGAGCATTATGCGTACCACAGACGAGGGCTGGGAAAGAGGAGAAGGGGGGAGGGAAGGAAGTGCGTTTAATCATTGGTTCAGTCACTCAACTGAAGGCGAACTCAAGTGGCGAGGAGCACAAAGAGATGGCAACACAGATGATGCTACACACTCTCCACACTCGGCGACAAAGTTCAGGGCCCTGCAGCTGGCGGAGTCGCCTCCGCAAGATCTTTCCTTTGTCCAAATGCAAAGGAAGCAGCCAATAAGTGCAGCGTGCAACACAAAAGACAAAAGCGAAAACAGAACAGAGAACAGAGAACAGAGAAAAAAAACCGCTCGCTGCTGCCGGAAATATGTTGGCGACGACCTCTGCCCCCGACTCCGGTCAATCAGGTTGTCCTTGGCTGCATTCGGTGTGGTCAGCTATGTGTGGGCTCACCGGAAGCCGGACCATATAAAGTGCTTATGGTTTAAGTAAGGTCGAAGACTGAAGACTAACATTTGAAAATTGAAAATGGAGCAGCTTAAAAAACGTAACTAAAAATATTAAAAAATGCATCTTTATTTAAACTTGCTTGCTTTAAACTTTATTTAAATGCATCGCAATAATTTATGAATAGTTTTAAGCAATTGCAGCTGGTGACTCAGTCAGACAACTTTTTGCCGTCTGTTTTTAACGCCTTAGCCTTGACATAAATACTCGTTTATTTAAAAGAGTAAAAATAATACCAAAAAAAAAAGAAAAAAAAGAATGGCAATTCTTCGTTGCCCGCGGAGGCTTCTTTGGGGCATGCATTTCTGGGTGTGATTTACGGCGACTCCTTTATGAATTATGCAAAATGTTTGGCGTTTAGTGCGCCTTTTTATGCTGGGCACGTTGCCCATCAAAGAATCCCAGGACACATAATTCGGCCAATTATCGTTGGGCGTAGCGATCTGGCTTTAGTGACAATCTTAATCGGAATGTGGGCGTAATCGCAGCAGAGAAACGCAATGTCGGGCCCCGAAGAGTTGTTGAACCCATCGCTGGGGTCTATAAATAAAGCCGAGTACATAGAATTGTGGAGAAACAAAGGCAGCCATGTAAATCTGTTGGAGCTACGCTGGTGTCCCCTCGTTCTCGGAGGGGAGCTATTGTTTATTGTTGCGGCTACTTGTGTATTTTTCCAAGTTGGCGCAATTTCGTTGCCTTATCGGACACTTGCCAGGTCGCTGTTAATGGGAACTACAGCAAACAGAGCAAACGGAGCAAACGAGAGTTGTCAACGCATGTTTACAGTTTACAAAGGCGACCAGACGCAGAGTTTGTTGATCTTGATCAGCGGCCCGGCCAAAGCCAAACAGGAAATGAGCTGAAACGTGAGCCGCCTTGGGGCACATTAAACCGCAGCAAATAAATGTGTCTGAGTCAGAGCGCGGATAGAGACCGCAGGCGACCGCAGACCACCAGGAGCTACAGCTCTGGCCCGCTCAGGGTCAGGGGCCGCGACGGCAGTCAAACATTATTATGGCTAAATTTGGGCCACAGTCCACAATCCGCACAATCTACACAGCGGCATATTTTCCACGCTCGAAATTGGGTCAAGTTTTGGTCGGCGACGGCTCCTCTGCCGCGCCGCCGATGAATTGAAGTCAAGGTGTCGCCGTCAACAGCAACAGCAGCAGCAACAAACAAGAAGCGAGCAGCGAGCAGCGAGAAGCGAACAAGCGACAAGATACTAGCTGGCTGGTAGTGAAGGTTTTTCCGCGCTACGTTTGAGACTGTGCGGCTATTTAGAGCGTCAGCGTCAATATTTGGATCTGGGCGTCGCCAAACAGTCGAAAACAGTCGAAAACAGTCGAAACAATTTCAACGCTCTTGCGGACTGACCTTAGCTAACTAATGCTACTTAGTCGCCGAAGGCGACTCAATCCACAGAGTCAAGAGCTGAGCTGATCTTTGGGTTGGGCTTTGAACTTGAACAGCCAAAAGAGACAAGTTCACGCGGACGGACAAATTGAAGGTACAAAGCAAATTGTTAAACCAAATCGAAATTACAAGTTCGCCCGCACATTGTTGTTGTTGTTGTTGTGGTTGTTGTTGTTGTTGCTATAGATACGGATACATTTACAGATACAGATACAGATACAGATACGAAACCAGTTTTCCTTCGCATACTCATTCATAATCGCAGTTGTATTAAACGCATGAAACACCGTTAGACGTGAATAAACTACATCCACTTCCGATATACCATGCCAAACAAAGCCACAGCCCTCGCTGGTTTGTTTAGCTTGTCGATTCCGTTTTAATTTGCAACGCCCAATGACACCATTGTGACTTCCTCAAGAGATTAATCAACATTCAAACACACACAGAAATAAAAAAAAAAACCTAATAAATTGCCCGCTAATCAATGTTGATGAGCGATCATCGAATGTGGATCGATAGCGAATCGATAACAGTAAAATATGTATACAGCTCAAATGTGATGGATACACACTTAAAAATTCAACCATGGCCACTTTTAGTTAGACTTGATATATCTTTATGTTATACTATATACACAAAAAAATAGGATTCGATTATACACAGACATAGGTATATAATAGCATATACTTTGTATATAAAACATTACCATAAATCCCAACAATATTTAAATGGCAAAATGCTACACACAAAATTCTCTCCCGAGCCAGTTTTCAGTTTTCAGATACTTTGCACGTCCGCGCACCTTTCGACGATCTGTCTGGCACAATATAGCACACACACACACACTCGAACACACACACACACAGGTAATGCATATGTATATATGCCTAACGACTGACAAATGTCTGTCTCTATAACAACAGCAACAACAACAACAACAACAAAGCTTTAGTCGTCGTGTATAGCCTTGATCTTGGCAATATGATAACCCTAACCTTGAGCAACGTTTTGTGTTTGAATTTGATGTGTGTGTGTCTGTGTGTGTGTGTCGTTTTTTTTTTATTATTGTTGTGTGTATATTTTAATGCCTTTTTACTTTGGTCTCGTCGCGTTTATTAGAATTTGCTTTGAAAAAAAAATACAAAAAAAAAAAATTTTAGCATTTACTTTGGCCCGTCTGCGTTTTCAATTAAGCTGCTCCCGCTCCGTTCCGTCCCGCTCCGTTCCGTCCCGCTCTTCTGCGGGCCGCCCATCAATCCGGTCGCTAATCAGCTGAAGACGCTGACGAAGGCGGACAGCTGACTGCGTCAGGGCATCGAGATAAGAGTAACCTGCATTCGGCGCTAACTTCCGCTTTGCCAATCCAAACTGACAACCGAAATTGACAACCGAAAACTAGTCGAACCTCCGATCTGTCCAAGTTCAGCTCATTAATTAAAAGCACGAGCCCCCACGGTTGATTTTATACTATATACATACATATTTAGTATATATGTGTATATGTCTTCATGTATTTGATTTGATTTGATTTGATTTTGTTTTTGGCTTTGGTTTTTTTTGTCTTTTTTTTTTTTTTTTTTTTAGAGGCGACGATGCGTCGTTTGCCGCTGTCGTTTATGATAAATCAGCTCGTGCTCTAATGGTCTTCACGGGGTCTTTTCAGGGCGGTTCGGCAATGGACTCAGCTCAAGTTCAGCTAAACTGAATAGTTCTTGAAAACTGCGTTAAATGTTTAATAGGCATTTGTATTCGTGTTTTTGATTCCGCGCAGAAAGGGCATTTGGAAATCGGCTTTTCACCTGGCGTCCTTGACCATAAACCTGAATGTTGTTTTACTTTGTTTTTTTTTGTGTTTTTTTGTTATTATTATTAAGTTCTGTTTTCATTTAAAAGCTGTTTTTGCGCAATTCGGCTGCTGACTCTTTATTTGCCAAATTATCGCTTATTATTCAGTGCGGCATTTGCGAAGTTTAATTTGTTAATTAGATAAATAGAAATTTTATTTATGTGCTCTGAGGTGCGGCGACTTTTACCAGGCCCCGATCCCCTCTTCGCCGCCCCCTCTTCCTCGCCCCCTCCAGCTTAACCTTGAATGTTCAAAAGGCAAAGGCAAATATATATTTTTGGTAATTTTTTTTTTGTTGTGTGTGTGTTTTTGTTATTTTTGCTTCGCTTGTGCCGGGCAAAAGTAAATCAAGATGGCCATAAAATATGCCCCGAAAAAGCGTTAAAATTCTAAATAAACAATGCGAAAAAAAAGCGCGGCGACAAAAGCAAAACAAATGCAAAGTTCGAGTACATTTTCGAAAAATATACATATTAAAAATTCCACTGCTTGATTCAAATTCTGATTGTGATTTCAATGCACTTTTTATTTGTGTTCTCGTTGTTGTTGTTGTTGCTGCAGCAGCAGCAAAGCTTCGCATGCGGCAGAGAGAGAGAGAGAGAGAGGGAGAATGGAGAGTGGAGAGTGGGAAGCGTATCAAAAAGCAGCAACAAAAAGTCCAGACAATAACAAAACAAAGCGGCGCGTCCTTGAAATCGCGCGACAGGGCCGCTAAACTCGAACGGCGACGCAAATAACTCACACAGACTGACCGACCGACCGAAAGGGCAGCGCAGGCGAGAGCGGAGAGCGGAGAGCGAAGAATGGCGGAGTGGGAAGATGGGGCCAAAGAGAAAGAGTGGAAAAGAGCGAGCACCGCTGACGAATGACGTGTGAGTAACTGTCGCTAAATGTACAACAATGCAACGCGTCGCAAATGCACGCCCGAAAATAAATAAATAAATATATGAGTTATTTAAATATGTACAAAGAGTCAAATGTAATTTCAATTCAATTGCCTATATATATCAAAGCAGAATTGTCGAATAATTGCTCGACTAAAATATACCTTATAGAACTCTATTAATCATCTACTGAGATTGTAAATATATTTAAAGAAACAATACCATTTCTCACATTTCTTTAGAATATTCAGTTTTATCTCTTTTATATCAGAATCTTTATTGAAGAACAAGAGTTTTTTTTTTATACAGGGTATAATTATAATAAAACAAACTCCATTTTTATTTAAAATTCCACGTAAACACATGTAAAAACACAAAAAATGCTGACGGCGAATTGAACCCGTTGGGCAAATTATAAAGTGCCTGACATCGGGCTGTATATATTAATATCAATTCAGGGCCATATCAGCTAGACAACAATGAAATTAAGTCATTGTTAAAAAAGAAAATTAATCAAACCAAATGATCTATAATCAAACTAAAAGTATGCTATATGTTTGATAATCTAATTTTTTGTCATGGAAAGTATCTTTGAAGTACATATGCAGTGCAGGGTATGTCAACGTCGCGCATTTCTAAGTATGTAGCTGCACTTGACATTGCATTTATATATTATTGCTGCGATTTAATTTCAATTTGGGCTACGCTTTGGTGCAAAGTGCAAGGAATTACAAATGTATCGGGTTCAAGGACTGTGCATGCAGTCCAGAAAGAAAAGCAAACAAAAGAAAGCTTTTATTGAAGCGTTTCCACGAACGGCGAACATGGACCTTTGAAGCATTTGGACCTTGTTTCGATTGAGTTTTCCCGCGGCCATTCTATAATTTGCCGCTCTATTAAACTCGCTAGATGGATGCATTGGCCATGTTATGATTCTGAATCCGCATAAATCAAAATGCGCATTTCAGTTATCGACTTTATAGCAACAAAAAGTTTATGTTCCAAATCGCACGTTTTGTGGTTTTTCATGCTCGTAGACGCGTCGACTTTTTGATTTACAGACCGTTCAAATCTATAATGAACTTTTCCACAAATATCGACACGTGTGCGTCTCAAATTGATTAATTCAATCGATGTACATGTGTTTGTATATTTGTTATTGTTGCTAGGCGAGAACGAGTTGTTTTTGTTGTTGCTGACTTTTGAATAGGTCTTGGCGCACGCCGGCTGAGACGAAACCCGAAACTAGCAACAACAACAACAACAACAACAGCAACAACAGCAACAAGTGGGAATGATCTAATCGAGAGGGCTATTAAATACCCCGCAGATAGATACCAAAATAAACCTGCTTGTTCTATTAAAAGTAAAGTGATGAAAGATCTTTCCGATACGTTTCAATTGTAATGTTAACAACTGGTAATAATGTGAATATATAAATACAGATAGTTAAACAGTTTATTTAATCCAAATTTGTAATACCTTGTTTGACCAACTTGGCCGATTGCAGGGTATAAAAACGGGAATGGCGCAAAACGCACTTAACTCGAATAAAAACAAAATATATGTTTGTATGTATTTATGTATTTTTTGTGTATGTGTTTGGCTGGGGCAGCAACAACAATACCAAAAATAACAAACAGCAATATTAATAAACAATAATTGTTCAAGGTCAAGATGCGAATTTCGCTTAGAACAAAACAAATGTGAAATAACAAAAATAACAACAATGAATTAACGAGAATTTGATCAGTTAACCAACACCCTGTACTTAAAGTTGAATATGTTTTTTTAGCTATTTTGTGATAATTTATTTATTTAGAAATTAATATATTAAGTATACGCCAAGTGCTAACAGTAAGAAAATGAAATAAGTTAATACACCCTACAATCTCGAGTAGAGGGTATTAGAACAACAGGTTAATGGCGTGTGTTAACTTTGGGGCTATTTAAGAGTAACTGGAAGGGGGCCTGGCAAAAAATTTAAGTAGGTTGTGTCGGTTACAAATATTTGTTTGCAGGTGGAAATATTAAGAAAGTGTGAAATTGAAAAGCTGCATTAAGCAGTTAATAGAAAATGTTGTTAAGTTAAACAATTGAGTGCAATTGCAGAAATGCCATTCATAATAGGCACACAAAAGAAAATGTCCACAGCAGACAGTCATGATGAAATTGAAAAATAAAAGTATTTCACTCAGAGCAAAGATCATGCGAAATCTATTCAACTGTAAAGCTGACAGCAATTTGTGCTAATCCTATTGAAAGTGATGTCACTGGATTCACTTTGATTTCGCTGAGACTTAGAAACTGATCTGTTCCGAAAACTGCGCACTTTCCACAACTATGTATTTGATTTATTCAAAACAACAAACTATTTTTAAAAAAATACAAACTTTGAAAAATCTATACATAAACATGTGCATATATAAACTATATACATATACATATATACATATATATATATATTTATTTATGGGTAATACGAGTAGATGTACTCGTTTCAGTGCGAGTATCTTATGGATTCGCGATCAAATTTTGGCATTTGCTTTGTTGCCTGGCGCGTTATTTGATCGCCAACCAAAAAGCGTCGACGCTGGCAGCGACGCGGGCAGCGACTGAGGCGGCGACTGAGGCGAAGTCGAAGGCAGCGGCCCAAGGTCAGCGTCTTTGCTGCTGCTCTTCGGCGCTTCTCGCGTGCGGGCATTTGTATAATTAAGTGCGAAATAAATTAAATTCAGTAGAACTTTTTAGCATGCGCTGCCCATATTTAGTCGCATTTAGGCAATTGAATGGACAGTTTACAAATATGAATATTTATTTGAATGGCCTTCGACTAGCCCCTGCGCTACGACCCCCTCCCCAGCCTAGCGAATATGTTTGCTAAAGTTGTGAGGCAGAAACTGAACCAGTTAATACCAACCAAATCAGACTTGTGTATTTAAAGAAGAGTTTTTTTTTTTAAATAGGCAATATTAATTTGTTTCTTTCTTTCTCTTACTGATAGGGAGCATATTTTTATGAAGGATCTGTTCAAAGCTGCGTAGCCCTTTTGTTAATTTTAATATATCCTACATGTCGTATACTTAACTATTTAAAAAACTAAAGAAATTAAGCATCTGTGGAAATCAATTAATATTAATATATTTGCATTTAAGTGCACACATCTGTTTGCATATTCTAATTATTATTATTTAAAGCGTCAGGCAAAAGCGAAAATGAAATTGAAACTGCCGCAGCGTGTGGAATGCAACAAGCTGCTGCCAATGGGAAAGGAGGCGGCGTGTGGCTGCGCTGTGAAAGTTGCGGCCTGTGAAAGTGAAAATGGAAATGGAAACACCAATGGAAATGGTGCGCCGGCGCCGCTGTCGCTGTTGCTGCCGCTGTTGCTACCGCTGTGTCAGCTGGGGGTGGGGTGGGGGGGGGGGGGGGGGGGGGGGGGGGGGGGGGGGGGGGGGGGGGGGGGGGGGGGGGGGAAAATGTGAAAAGCGATGCGACGGCGCAGAAAATCGACAGGTAAATTGCAAATTAAGCTAGCATACGTATCATTTAATAACTGTTGCGAATAGCTGGCGAGTGGCGTCGCGTTTTGTTTCGGCAATTAAATTAGTTATAAAAAAATTGTATTTATTTTAGCATTTATTGCCATAACAAACACAATGCCTGTGTGACCTTGGGCAAAAAATAATAATAATATATTATCAAATGAAATGTGAGTCAGTAAATGTTAAAAATGAATTAACAACTGGTTTTGCTTGGCTAAGTAATAATTATAAATTATATTATTCAATTTAAACAAGATGCAAATTGGGAATCAACCCAAAAAATCGGAACAAACATTTGGTTTTTGACAAATTTTACAAACAGAACTTAAACGAAACTTTGAACATGTAATTGTAAAATATAATACAAAAATTACATTTAAATATAAATGAATAATGCATGCTCTGAAATTATTTATATTAATTGTTAAGTTTTCTGTTCTGCATTTATGTTGAATGACTCACTGAAGTGCACATACACATTAATTGGCATAAGTTAACATATTTATTGGTGTAACAGCTGCAACAGTTTAGGGTCATTATGACGTTCACGCCGCAACCAGGTGCCGCTGACGCAGTCAAACTCCATTTGCATGCGCCGACGGGGTGTGAGTGCAATGGGAGCACTCGAAAGAGTCGAAACAGTCCAAACATCGAAGCCGGCGTGCAGCAGTTGGCGAATGTGATAAAAGCAACCGGCTGTAGCCGCCACTTACTAAGGAGAGAGCGAGAGCAACTGTGTGAGGCACTTGCAAAGAGCGGAGAGCATGCAAAAGCTTCAGCAGAAGAGCGCCCCAAAGAGCAAACAGCGAAAGCTCTTGTGTGGTGAATATAGAAATTTGAATTTAGGTTCAAGCCAAAAGCTGTTAAAGTGCTCGTTAATGAAAAAGGATAATTGTTATTACATTTAAATGTGCATTAAATGTGATACAGAAGTAGAAAGTACAAACTAGAAAACACATTTAATATTTGTTCAACAATGATGTGCCTAATTTAGGAACATCTCTGGATATAATGCATTTTTTGTGTTATTTTTATTAACTGTACCGCTTTGTGCTCATCATTTAACGTCGACGACGGCGACAGCGACGGCGACGTTGGCGTCGACAGCGGGTGCAAGCTCGACCTTGACCGTGAAATTTAAATTTAGAAGCTACGGCCGGCTACGACGTAAAAAAATGCAAAAAGCTTTGTGCTTTCTTTGTGTAAGTGTAAATAAACACATTAATATGCAGGCAAATGTGTGCATGTGTGTGTGTGCATATATAGGGACTGTCTCTCAGCGTATGTGAGTTATTGTAATTGCAATGGGGGACGTCAAGCCACAGGTATTCCCTGCCCACCCAGAAAATCACGCCAACTACAAATGTGTATGCATGTGTTTGTGTATGCATGCATCAATATATAATATATCTAATGAAATTCGAATGTCTCATGTGCGCTCTGCATGTGCCTTTGAAATATTTGTGAAATTCGAATTTTATTTTTATCAGCAGCAGACGCCAGACGGTTTAATTGAAATTTGAACTTGCTTGCAATTATGCAAATGGTCTAAGAATACGATAAACATAAACAGAAAACATAAGTGCATGTATTAGTCAGCTTATAAGGAAATAGCATTAATTGGCAATCAAATATAAAGATTGTGCATTGCATTCAATTAAATGCACAAATATGACAACCACGCAAGGATATGTTATCTTTTTGGCCTTTATTTATGCTCCCATTAATCATTAAGCATAACATAAAGTACCTAAACTTATATTCATCCAAATATTCATGTAGAATATATAAATAATATTAACTTTTTTAAAGTCTGCTTAAACCAAGTTTCGGAGTTGTGTTAAGCTTCGCTACAATTCGAAAAGTATTTATATGTCCCGCGCAACTTTTACAGTGTGCCCAATAACAAGCACATAAAAATACTAGCTGTTTATTGTTGCAATTTCAATGAATAAGGAATGTATCGGTTAGCCGCCACAAATAAGTAGACAGATTAATCCACTATTATCGATAACCGAAAATAGTTGCACACAATTGGTGAATTCGTATTTCACTTGCGGCTGCATTAATTTGTGTTTTTTATTGTATTCGGTCAACTGTCACGTAATAAAAGCGAGATAGGAAATAAATAATAATAGTTTTACGCAGCTTAATCTGTGTATAAAGCTAAGCACTTAATTTAAAGTTGCTTTCAACGGCAACACACTTAACGCGCACGTGGGACGCTAACGTATAAAAATATAATCAAAACGTTTGCCGAGCGGGAACATTCCATTTTAAAATGCTAGAGGAAACGTTGAGTGAATACTTTCTATGCAATTTCAATGACGCAGTGCAGCTGGATGGTAAGCAGCGAATGTAGTGAAAATGCCACTAAGTATTAACAGACTTAATTACAGATTTGCCAGCCGATGACCGGCTGCGAAAACTGTGGACGAGTCCAGATCTGTGGACGGTGGACGAGCTGCAGGCGATTCTCAAGCGCTGGCAGGACAACTCAGAGCAGCTGAAGAGCGATACGGACGCAGCACAATTGCTAAATGATTTTCTGCAGTTAATCTTCGCCTTTGTGCAAAACAATTTTACCGGACCCTTCGGCAAGCTGGCAGCTTGCACAGAAATGCTGACAAATCTTAACCTAGAGCAGAGTGCTGCCCAGGAGCAGCTAAAGGCCAGCGGCGAGGAGCTTAATCCCAATGTGAAGACTGCACAATTGTTGCTAATAGCAAGGCAAATGTTGGAAGCTTTAATTGCTGCCCAACCCACATCAAAGGTTGGTTTCCCTTTAATTCCAGCCTACTCCTTGTTAATCTGTTAAATTACTCCACAGCTGCTTTGCTGGTGGCGTCTGCGGCTGGTCTGCCTGCATCAACACGCTCTCGACGATTTGGCCAGCGCTCTGTACGAGCAATTTAAACTGGCAGCCGCGGAGCTGCGTCCCCACCTGGCCGCCTTTGGCCAAAAGGAGCTGCAGGCGCTGCTGCTGCTAGAACTGGCCAATGGCTATTTGCAGTTCCATCGTTCGGACTTGGCTTGCCAGACGCTGGACGAGCTGTGCGAGCATCTGCAGGTGGAACTGAAAGTGGAGGGTCTGCTGGGCGTGCGCACCAAGTTCCAGCAGAAGCCGCTGCCCCAACTCTGCCTCAAAGTTGTGCAGCAGTCAGCGGACACGAGCTTGCCCACAGCACTGCTGAGCAATGCACAAACAGCGCTGCCCCAACTGCTGCTCCTCGAGGATGATACGCGGCTGGAGCGCATACGTTTCGCAGAGCCAAAGGACAACGAGGTGATGACACTGCCCAGCGTGCTGCAGGCGCTGGTGCTGGCCAAGGTGTGAGTATTAGTTGTGGCACTCGAAAATAGACCACGCTTATTTCCTTCTAATCCAATCTTCTCTTGCAGTAAGCAACTAAAGCGTTCGCAGCCCAAGGACCGCTTGGCGGATGAACAGCTGGAGCCATATACCCAGACGCTGCTCTACCAACAACATGGACCGCTTCAGGTGCGACAGGCAGCGCTGCTGCTGAACTGCCAGCAGGAGTCGGGCCAACGACGCACAGTGGAGCGCAGCTGGAAGCAGTGCGAGGAGTGCGTCAAGCTGCTGGACAACGTGGAGAAGCACACGCTAAGAGAACGGCTATCGTACGGCTTTGCCGCCTGCCTGCAGCCCAAGTGGCAGGTGCAGCTGCAGCTGGTCGATTTGCTGCGCTCGCTGGGCATGACGAAGACAGCGCTGGATGTATGCCTGCAAATTCACGCCTGGGAGCAGGTCATCGAGTGCTACACTAGTTTGGAGCTACGTCACAAAGCGGCGGAGATTATACGCCAGGAACTGGAGAAGCAACCCACTGTGCTGCTGCACTGTCTGTTGGGCGATGCTGTCGATGATCCGCAGTGCTACGAACAGGCCTGGCTGCACTCCAAGCAAACGAGCGGCAAGGCGCAGGCCTACTGGGGCAACTACTTCTACAGGCGAGCGGACTACACCCAGGCCATGGCCCACTACGAGCTCTCGCTGGAGATCAACGCGCTGCAGGAGTCGATTCTGCTGCGTTGCGGCTACTGCGCCATACAGCTGGAACGCTGGGATGCGGCTGTCAAGTGGTATCTGGGCTACACGCACCTGGAGCCCAACGGCTTCGAGTCGTGGAACAATCTGGCCAAGGCCCTGATCAAGCTGGGCGACAAGCAGCGCGCTCATCGGCTGCTCGGCGAGGCGCTCAAGTGCAACTACAGCAACTGGAAGGTGTGGGAGAACTACATGCTGGTCTCGGTGGACATCAGTCACTGGGAGGACGCGATGCGTGCGTATCAGCGCCTGGGCGAACTCAAGCAGCACTTCCTGGACGAGGAGGTGCTCACGCGCATTGTGTACGGCATTGCGCGGCAAATGCAGTCGGATTGCCCCTCCCAGGCCATGTCCAGTTCGCTGCAGCGTCGCATCACCCAGCTGCTGGGCCAGCAGTGTGTGCAGCACGGCAACGAGCCGCTGGTCTGGGAACTGTCCGCTCTCGTTGCGGCAACACCGCTTAAAAAGGCCGAGCGGCTGGTAAAATCGTATCGTGCCTACACCGCCAAGCAGCTGAACTGGGAGACGAAGTCGGCGCATGCCAAGAAGGCGCTGGGTCTGTGCCTGGAGGTCGCCGAGCTGTCGGTGGCTGCCATAAAGGAACACGCGGCGGACGAGAGCGAGGCCATGATTACCTCGCAGCTCAATTCGAGTCGTTTGTCGGCCACCTCCTGCCTGAATGCGCTCAAGCGCGCTAGCCTCGTAGAGGTGCCCAAGGAGCAGGAGGACCAAATGCAGCAGCTGGAACAGCAGCTCACAGAGCTCACCGCCATTGTGCAGCAGCGCATGCAACGCACCTAGTTTCAAGACGCTTTGTACATAATGTAAACTCTTTATTAAAGCATTTGTATAATATTATCTAATCTAATCCTAAAACGTATTCAGCTTTGTGGTAATGAGAACGCGCACGCTCTGGTCCAAGGCGCCGGCGATGGCCAGGCCCAGCTTGTCCGGGTGCCAGTCGAAGCAGTGCACCGGCTGGGAGCTGAGTGTCACTGCACTGAGCATCTGTAGCTTGCCGGCGACGCCCTGCTTGCTGCCATCCCCATCCTCGATGAAGCGACGTTCCGGATAGTCGTACTTCCAGAGACGTATGGAGCCGGTGCCGCCGCCCGTCAAGAAGATATCGCGATTCTGCGGCACATGGCGCACCGTCCAGACGGTGGCCTTGGGGCCACTGATGACGCCATTGGTGCCCACGGTGCGACCCGCATTGCGCTCCTCCACACAGCTGAAGCCCTTCGTCGGGTGCTGCGTGCGCATATCGTAGACCAGCAGCCCGCCCTCCAGAGTGGTTACCGCCAGCTTGTTCATGGGTATGTCACGACGATCGAACTCCAGGCCGCAAATGCCATTCTTGATGGTGGCCTCCCAGCGCACGCCCATCGCACGCAAATCGAATAGCTTCAGGTCCCCATTGTCGTAGCCAGCGGCAATAAGGCGCTCTTCTGCGTTGTAGGTGTTGCCAAAGGCCAGGGCCCAGCAGTCGCGCTGCAAATTGCTGCGGTTGATGCCGTCGCCCATCTGCGCGGGCGGCGATATGTCCACGACAGGCGCCTGACCCTGGCGTATGTCCCACACTTTGACGGAACCATCGCGACTGCCGGTCACGATTTCAGGCGCTCCACAATCCAGCTGGGTGCCGCCAATGGCATCGATGCAGTTTATGATGCCGCTGTGCGCCTTCACATTGTACACGGCCAGCTCAGGGTGCTCCAGATCGCTGAGAGGATTACCAAAGGTATAATACATGCTTGCAGCTATTATTATTGATGTACTTACAGCACCTGTAGGCGCCCCTCGAAGTCGCCAATGGCCAGGTGTCTGTTGCGCAGCGAGGAGGCACCGAAGGTGCCGCACTTGAATGCCGCCTTCTTCTCCACAGATTTTACCTTCTCCAGCTTGGTCTCGTTCAGCTCGTAGATGTCCATAATTCCATGGCTGTTCGGCTTGGACCCAAGGATCACAAATTTTGCCGATAGCGGTATCCATTTAGTATCGTACACCGTGTAATTAACGGCTTCGTGTAAATGTTCAATTAGCTGTGGCTTATCCATGTTGCCAGCAATGTTTTAGCATATATGAATTCGTCTGTCAATGTTGAATTTTCAATTGATTGGAATTCAAAAGCAAGTATTTTGAAACGTTGCCATAGTTCCGTTTGATGACGAAATTCCACAAATGTATCGATAACTGCGGCGATACTCGAATGACACCATACGTCTTATCACATATCGATATCACAGCGATAGTGTAAACAAGAATGGTACAGCATTTAAGCCCACTAAGATATGCCCTGTAAAAATACAAACATCAAATAAACAGGCGGCTTAAATATATATTCACATACTGCAAATATCTATCATAGGCCATGTAAATTTGATTGTGTTTAATTACAATTTTAAAGTCACGATACATTACTGTGAAATTTCTTATGTTGGCCATTCCATACGAACGTTTGTTACCTTCATTTGTATAAGTCAACATACCCTAAACTGAGAGATATGTTTTGAATACTGGGTGTTAGAGCTATCGATAGCTTATTAGTGTGTTATCGAACGTGGCTTGATGCCGTAACAAAGTGAATTAAATTAACAATTTCGTAAAGAAACCCGACAATATTGCTAAAGATGCTGCGTGCAGGCTGTCAATTGCTCAATCCGTCAATTGTGGCGACTGCCAAAACGGGCAGCAACAACTTTGCATTGGAATTTGTGCGCTACAGACGCAAACCACGCTGGATGCCGGTGGCCAAAAGCAAAATGTTCCGTGTGCCCGAGCGAAAGAAGCAGTCGGAGGAAGAACGCATCGAGCTGATGCGCCTTAACAATAACTACAAGTAAGCTGAGACAAATTGAATATAACTAAAAGTTGACACACTTAATTATTTCTAAATAGAACCCAGTTGCGCTCCGTGCGTCAGTACTTGCGCGCAGAGGTGGTGCGACAACAGGAGACTTCTACAGCGGATCATATTGTCTTCACGCCTGAGCAAGAGGAGGCGGAGTTCCAACGTTGTCTGGAAGTAAACGCGGCATGGAATGCGGAGATAGCCATCGTGCGCGATGCTCGCCTGTCCAAGGAGCGTGAGGAAAAGGTGGCGTACGTCCAGGAACGCCTCGATGCGGGCAAACTGCGCGTGGAGGAGCGACGTGAACGTGCTGACGAACGCATACGACACGAAATAGAGCAGTCCAAGACGTTTATTACGCGCGAGAATTTGGATGCGGCTATCGAAACGGCGCTGGCCAATCCCGTGGATCACAACTTTGCCATCGATCTGGGTGGTAACATATACAGTGGGCGTGGCACTCAGCCCCTGAGTAACTAACTCTTAACATTTGTTCAAATATATTAAAAAAAAAAAGGTTTAATCAATGCAGTTAAATTACTTAGACTTAGGCGGCCTATTCACAGAATTATTACATGCTCCTAAACCTAAACTAAAACTATAAAAAAAATGACTTGGCCCCAGTCCAGTGTATGCTACGTGGCGGCAGTACTGGTAGATGCGGTGGATACTACAGCAGCTGTGGACATTGGTTTCCGCGAGGCTGCCTCCTGCTGTTCAAAGAGATGCACCCAGTCGGGCGTCGCCTTCAGCTTGGCCTGGATGGGACCCAGATTAATCATGTTGCCGCTGCGTTGCTCCCGATTACTATTGATAGACATGATCTCCTGGAATAGGCAAAACATAATAGTTTAAAACTTCTAAATATAAAAGCGATTGTGAATTGGGACTTACCTGAAGGAAACCCGATTCGAGACCCATGTCCAAATCGAAGCGTGTCTCGCCCAGCAGCAGTTTAACACGGCCCGATCGATAGCGTAGTATCTTGCCAATTTGACCCTCCTCCAGTTGCGTCAATAGGCTGGGCTTGGGCGCACCGTTGCCCGTGGCTGCAGGCATTGGGCTATTGGGCTGCTCTGTTGCGGGGGCACTTCCGGCCGCCGCTGGCTGCTCTTTGGCTGCGGGCGCATCTTCGACCTCGTCTGCCACGCAGGGCAGCACGTTGGGCAGCTGCATGACGAACAGCTGCGACTGAGGAGCGTCCAGAAAGGCGGCAATACTGCGCGGATAGCGTCCGTATTGCGCGGGTGGCTCTTCCAGGCCAGCCTGGCTTCCCACCCGTAGGCTCTTCAAATGATCGGCCACAGCTTCGGCTGGAAGAAGAAGGCATTTGAACACATTGATTCATTTTTAAAAATAAGAATTTTTCTAACCCGGTGCGTCTGCCTTTAGTTTTGTGCTGGCTACCGCTTCCTGCTTAACGTTGAGCTTATCCGTGTGCCACAGTCCTGGAAGGTGAAGTAATGTATTTTTTGTTGAGCTGAGTGCCAGTCAACACTTACCTTCAGTTAGCATCACCGGTTTAAAGGCCAATTCAGTCTTATCGAGCTCTATTTCGGTATCACTGGCGGATTCGCCGTCGTCGCTGTCATCGGTGCCTATCAACTCCCTCACTCGCTGCTCCTGCGATTTATCATCCTTGCGATCGTTGCGTTTACGCGATATAGCAACCTCATCTCCGGCACGTGCATAGTTCGAGCCGCCACTGGACGATTTACGCAGATGGACGGCACCAGCTCCCTCGGAGAAAACGCCGGTAGTCTGGATGAGCGTAGAGTTGCCGTTGCCAGCACCACGCCCACGTATTGTGCCTCCAGCGCCCCGTGCACCGCGTCGCCCACCACGTGGCTGCGTAAAGTCCTTGGACGTCTTAACATTACTGTGAGAAGAAACCAGCTCGATTAGTGAGTAGTCTTTTCTCGCTGTCATTAAATTACTCACGTATTTTTGTTGCGCACCGCATTCAAGTTGGGCGCAAAGACTTTCTTAGCAGCCGCGCTGCCCCCGCGTCCGCCTAGGGTCAGGTCCCTAGCCGGTGTTAGCCGCGATATGCCATTGGACAAGTTGCTGAGTGGCGCAACTGCGGTTGTGGCTCCGGCGGCTGCTGCAGCTGTTAGCGCCACCGCTGCAGTGCTGGTTGAGGCGATTGGGTGCGTTGTCGATGAAATTGATGACATTCTTTTAGCTGGCATCGTTGACTGCCGCTTGGCACTGTCGCTGGCCATTTGCGGCCCAGGGCAGTCAACTGTAATAAATGTTGTTTATTAAAAAGAATTCTGTGAGCTAGGTTTGGATGATGCTTTGAGGTTATTTATAAGTGTTGTAAAATGCGACCCAAACGCACATGCCGATAATTGGGCTTTGACTATCGATACAAGTGTCGCATGAGCGATATCTGTGTTACCGTATAGATTGAACCAGTGCTGTGCGTCCTGGTTCAATGAAAAAAAAAACAGATCATGGTTCGTCCACTTCCTATTAGCGATCGCAATAACAGTGTTACAACGCGCAGTTCTGGCCGTATTAAATTAAAATTAATTGTATAAGGCCTTAAAGGAGCAAAACTAAGTATAACACACCCTAAAGTATTATCAAAAACGTAGTTTGTTTGTACTTTGGTGCAAATATTTCATTAGAACTTGTGAACCGGAATAGTACAACTCTAGCGTGCAGAAGCTTCGCGGCATTTGTGCAGTATAGTGATTTATTTATTTATTTTTTGCTAGTTTGTAAATTGTTTAAATGTGAAATTCTGTGTCCAACAGTTGCGGAATAAGTGAAGTGAATTGATGGCGTTAATTTATTCGGGAGTGGGTGTTTAATTAAGAAAATTGTGGGTGGACGCGCTGAATAGTTGGACCCCGATCAGCTGTGCTTAAATTCGATAAATATTTTGTTATTACAATCGCGACTGACGCTGAAATTTTACCATTTATTATTATGTTATGTTACCCCTATTATATGATATAATGCAATTGAATTTCGTGTTTGCCCGCTGGAAATTTGTGTTCCCCTGTTTTAAAATGAGAGCTCGTGTTTAAAATTACCAATTTAACTGAGCCGCAGCTGCGTGCCGACCTCTGATCAATCAGCTGTATTTACTGTAAAGTAAGTAAACCGTTTGATTTATACCCTGTACACAAGACATATATTAAGTTTGACAAATCTAATATTAGAGAGGGTCTGTATTAAAGTTAAGAAACTCCACTTTTAGAGCTTAAAGATATTGTTTATTTTAATATTTATTATACGTCATGTAAATAATTCTATATACATTAGATTTTTTCCAAATTAAAACAGGTATATAGTTTTGGCAAAGATATTGCCAATTATTATTAATATTCTGTAGAATTTTAACGATTCTACTCCTGATTGACCCTACCCATATTTTACCGCTAATTGTTCATAGCACGTGATCGGACAAAACAAATATCTCGAGGCATTTTAGCCTGACAACAATTAATACTATAAGAGATTTAAACGAACTTCCACGAATTAAGCCAATGCCGCGACACTATCAGCAAGAAAGTTTAGCTGGAAGTGTTTTGTACATATAATTTCTAACTTAATATATAATCTTAAATATTGTTTTTGTTTATAAGGTTCACTAAAATTAATTAGTTATTTTTGTGTTCTTATCTAACATCGTGCTATGAATACACACACTTAGAAACATTTGATTAATATTAATCGTGTTTTAATTTGCAAAACATGTGATCCACGCCAAATTATTTGCCTCACGTAGCAATACATAGTTAATGTATATATTACTTTTGTACACATCCACAATTTTGAAGGTACATATATACGATATGCACCCAATTAGTTGGTTGTGTAAATATGAATAGGGTATTTTATAGTCGGAATACCCTGTGCTTTTGAATTTTTGACACCATATCAGGTTTTTAACACCCTTGCACAGGGTAATAAACATTTTTCACAATGTATGATGCACATTGAGTTAGCCACTTCCAAGGCTGACATAATTCTCGGTAACCTTTAGCAGCCCAAATATAATATAATATAATAATATATATCACAAGTTGCGTTCTTAAAGGAAGAAATGGGCGAAAAATAAATTCATTTTAATCACTTTTACAGATTTGAATAGAACGATAGGGTATTTAGTTTTCGGCACCATGTATGTAACTGTTGCTTGTTTTTTTTTTTTATTTTAACAAATGTCTGTTCATAGTTCAAATTTACCGTTTTCACTTGTTAATTACGCATTCCCCATTGAATATTGCAAAGCGGAAATTGGTTGAACTCTTTGTTTTTTATCATGAATTCTACCCGCGTTTTTACCACCTTACTAAAACAAAATGTCATCATTACTCGACTTGAACTAAGATTGTAAATACATTTTATTAATGGTCAATTCGATTCTACACCTTTAAATTTACAGTTTGTTTAATAGGTTGATTTCATACTAAAATAAAAATATATATTTAAACATTGCTTTTTGGGTAACAGTGTATTTTTATATTTAAGAGAAAGGTCGTATCTCTCACTGTCCGCTTATGAAATGGTTTCCAACAAATTATCAGTTATTCCCAGATATGTTCTACTTAAATTACAACGAGTAAAAATCATGAGTGATAAGCGTAGTCGCGGCGGGGTCGCTCAATTCTATAGTAAACGCTATCGTGTATTTCATAAGTTTGAGCGGTCAGTATTACGGAGCAACTTGCCGCCGACGGACGTGAACGTGGAGCAGTCATAGAGACAAAAAATAAAAAATTAACATGGATCCAGCAATAGTGAAATCGGCCGAAACTACCCCAATGAACTGCAATTCCGACTATATAGAGAAAGCTTTAGCGCGCGCGTACAACAGCGAAAGCTTGCGTGTGGAAACTTTTGACAGCGAAGCGGTTACGCAGCGTGGCGAAAACTTTTGTAGCGTCATCTACCGGGTAAAGGTGGCATATCGCAAATGTGAAAATGCGCCGTTAGAGCAGGGGAAGTTCATATTAAAGGACCTGCTGCCCATTGTGGCCGAGGTGGGCTCCAATGAGAAACTCATGTTCGAGCAAATTCTCCCCGCAATGGCGCAGCTAATGGAGCAGTCGTCGCTGGAGGAGCGTAAGCTGAGCGCTGAGTAAGTGATCTTTTAACCTCGCTGATATTATTAGTTGAATTAATAACCAATATTTGCAGTTGCCTCTTCGCTGAGCGTGGTCCAGCCAAGGAGGTCTATTTGCTGGAGGATCTGGGCGCACTGGGCTATGTATCGCTTAACCGGCACATCGGCTTGTCTCTAGAGGATGCCCTGATTTGCGTACATAAACTGGCACAGTTCCATGCCGCCTCTATGATGGTGCTGCACGAGCAGCCGCAGCTGGTGGCACAACTGTCGCCCTCGCATTATGACGATGGTCTCAGTGATCCCTTCTCCGCAGTCATTGTCTTGGATGGCACATCCTATGCCGCAGATGAGGTGGCCAAAATGCCGGGCATGGCGCCAATAGCTGATAAAATGAGGGCTCAACTGCCAGAGGAATATACGAGGCGCATTCGCTCTGTGGTCAATACTAAAAACAGCGCCATTCCCGTCATCACCCACGGTGATCTCTGGGTAAATAACATTATGATCAATACGGAAAAGAAAAAGGCAATTATTGTGAGTATTTATGGTAAAGATAATTAACTACTTCACTTTAATTAACGATTCTCTCGCTCTTAGGTGGATTTCCAAAACTGTTTCATTGGCAGCCCGGCAATCGATCTGCACTTTTTGTTCTACACCAGTTTGCAGTTGGATGTGCTGTTGCATCAACATGAACAGTTGCTCCAGCATTATTACGAAAGTCTTTGCCAGACGCTTAACGCTATCAACTATCCTGGACCGGTGCCAAGCCATGCCCAACTTGTTGAGGAAATGCAGCGCTGCCTCTTCTACGGCTACTATGGCGTCGCCTGTGAGCTGCCCATATGCTGTGCCTCCAAGGAGGCGTCCGAGGATTTTAGTGTAACAACTTTTGTCGACTCTCAGGCAATACGCGAGAAGCGAAAACAGCTCTTTGCCAACGAACGTGTGCTGAAAACTTTGCAGGCCACATTGGGTCACTTCGAGCAGCAGGGCGTATTAGATACCCTGCAATAGTCAAACAATATGACAATTTTTTTTTTGGTATTACTAATAGTATTTAATGTGTGGAATATAATTCCACCTTAATATGTTGTTATCTTGCAGTGTACTATAAATACCCTTTATTAGTAGAAGTTCTCTGTTCATGGTAGTTTTTATATGCACTTGCAGAAGTAACTTTAATTTATCTGCAACACCTTTGCATACACAGACATATATATTTATAGTAAATCTTTTGTGTAACTGCAAGTGTATAAATAAAAATTAATTAAAACTATAGAATTGTAAGCGGCTTTGTTTGCCTGCGAATAGTGAAATGTCGAGGGTGTGGCATGTGCCACTTAAATCTAAAGGGGATCGGGTGTGTGTGCGTGTGTGTGTGTGTGAGTTACCCTCTGTTTAGCTAGTTTCTGTTATTGGTATGACAGCTACACAAGTTGCATTACTCAAGTGTTGTTTCTTGTGTTTATAAATAAATTTCGTGTCTGCCAAAGTTTCTGGCCAAGATTTACGAGTAAGTGCTGGCAATTGAATGCGTGGTGTGTGCATGTGTGTGTGTGCGTGTTTGTTTGTGATGCATGTGCCTTGTTTGCCTGCATGGAGTGCGATAAAGTTGGCATCGCCAACACCGCACCCCCCCCTCGACGAGGTGCAAAATATGCAAATCGCTTTGCTGTTATTCTTAGAAAGTTGTCAGTTTCCAACTGGAGCTGGAGCTAAGCCAAGCGTGCGATGGCGCAGCGTGGCAAACAGACCAAAATGCACTTGACACCCTGCAACTTGTAAGTTGTAAGTGTTTAAAAAGCAATTTATTGTTTTGCCCAAAACGTAAGCATCTCAAAACCCACTCCAATAGCTAGCTCGATATGCTTTAGTTAGCTTGAAAGTGTTCTTCTCTTGGTTAAATATAATTTGCTTGGCGTGTGTGCTATGTTACTCATGGCCTTGTGTGATCAGAGAACGTTACATTTGCGAATTCCTTTTGCTTCCTATTGCAAGTTGCCTCGGGTAATGCACTGAACCCAGCTGCCAATCTATAGGCAATTTGAGCCATGTTCCCCTGCCGCTTTTCTCCATCTATAAGCTGACTTTGAACTTCGACGGAAGCTGCAGACAAACCCCAAGCAGCAAGTTAGACTTTCTCGTCTCTTCCTTTTTTTTTTTTCTTTTTGGCTACTGCATCTCGCATTGCACTCGGCATAGGCGGTAGGGAAATATACAAAACAAATCAAAGACATCAAGCGCTGCGTTGGCTGTTGACTGGTCTCTGCTGCTTGAAGGCATTAATTGCATTCTGCAGCATCACATTGCACTTTCAATTAGTTGCAAATGCCTCAGCTCCGCCCTTAACTGCAGCTCCCACCCAGCGTGGCCTGCGTAGCTGTCGGCAAAGTAACAGGAAACGGAAGTTAAGTGCTGAGGCGAGGCGTTAAGTAAAATCAACCCCAACTCAGTCGCTGGCTGAGACGGGAGCTGAACGGGAGCAACAAAGCAACATCCCAGCCATGACATTGGAGAATTATGCATTAATTGAAAGGTGGCGGAGGAGACTTTGGAGTCTAGAGTCTGCATTTGGGGGCTTCGACTTTCGCATAGGTGCAGCTTTGACAGCGACTAGATTTGTTTTGGCAGCTCCAGAAAGTTGAGCTGTCTTTGTGTCTGCAGCTCAGTTGATGCAACTTAAACTCCATTCGTTCCCTTCACAAATTTGCATGCACTTTGCTGCCGGCCATTTGGGTTCTTCCAATGTAAACATCAACGGACAACCAGTCGCCCAGTCCTTGCCACAATCATGTCTACTGCATTTCAAAATAGATTTATGGTTTTCTTTCGTGCCTGCATTTAGAGGTGTTCGACTCAGGGGTTGGTTGACTGTTTGTTGGCTTTGGCCGCACACGCATTTGTTTGTTTTCAATGTTAATTAAGGCTTACGATTACCAAAATTGGCCCAAGGGGTTTCCCTTATATGCTGTCAATTTAAATAAGTGGACCTCTCCATAGACAATAGCAAATGCAGATACCCTTTAAAACTGAAACTTTATTGTAAACGAAAAGTGCAACTTTATTTAATCTTTTTATTTGTTTAACACAGCAACTCATAGTATTTTCAATTAGCCAACACCAACTGAAAGGGAGAGAGAGAGAGAGCTTAAGTAAGCCAAATACATAAGAGGACACACAATTAAAGGCAATAAATTTGCACATAAAACAATAAATCAAAGTCCGATCATAATCGCAGAGCGCTAAGCAAAACAGAACAAAACAAATAAATGGGGAAAAAGTGCCAGCGAAAACTTTACTTCCGTTTGCAGGATATGTAGTCAACCCCCAATCGAAGGACCCCACTGACCACATAAAGCTTTGGCATTGGCTTTGGCTTTGGCTTTGGCTTTGGGTTCGCTTCGTTTATTAATTGTACAACTGTCTCCAATCATAATTAATGAACTTTCAGCACATCCTACCAGCGTCACATATCCTCCAGTCCGTCCGGAATTCAAATAAAACTAAAATATATGTAAAAACACACAAATGTATTTTGGCACACCATAAATCTTTCCCTTTGGCAAATCTGTTCGGGGTTTTCGTTTCGGTTTCAATTAGACACATTAAAGGATTTTCTGGGATTTTCTCAATTGTTTTATGAGCTTTAATTAATAGCAAATGCCCCAAAATAACAGACTTATTCTGCTCTAACTTTTTAAACTCATGTGTGACAAGACTTAGATTCCCTTTGCTTAAGCTGTACTTGATGTTTTCCCATTTTCCATTCCATCAGCAGTCGAAGCTAATGACTTTCAATAAATAATTTTTAGCCAAACAATGAGGTGACGCCGCATTACGTTGTCTGTGAAGGAAGATTTAACAAAAGAGCCCACAGAATTTGCATATGAATGCCTGGTATCTTATGCTCCTGGAGTTCCCAAGAGCCCCAGCCCCAGCCAATTGGTTGTGAAAAATTGGACAGCCATAGCAAACAGTAAGCACACATGATTACCATTGGAGAGTGCAGGGGTGGGGGGATGGAAATTGCGGGTTGGGGTTGTGGGCTGTTCGACTAGCCCTTTCACACAGCTAATGACTAATGATGCCACAATTTATCTTGGCTGATTTGCCAGCAAGTGTTAATGTTTTTTAATTTGCGCTACGTCTTTGCACATGTGTGCATAATTACTTAAAACGAAACGCGTTGTGTGGAAAAGAGCTTTTGTCATCATTTTGAAATTATTTAAATTCTGCCAACTGACTTACTGACAACGCTGATAAATGAGCGAGAGACGCCCGCACTTTGTGCATTGCGGCTGAATGAAAAATTAACGCAATTTTCCTGTTTGCTTTTCAGCTTGGCATGCTTCTAAGCCAAGTGGTTGTATCATAAGAACTTCGCTGATAATTATGTGGGATTTGCATATGTAATTTTCCGCTTGAACGCCTGCTACTGCAAAGTCATTGGGATAGCTAGACGAGAAAATTGTAAGCCTGCCCCATTTCTCTTAGCCTCCTCCCCCCCATCTGCTCACATATTGGTTTGTGAGTGGTTTAGTAGTACAGTATATAGTAGATACTTTTATAATTTCTGAATACTATAAAGGTATAAAATATAGCTTTATGTCTATGAGGATAGTTATTCACTTTTGTATGCACGTGCATATACCCTTTGCGTACTTGGCTGCGATTTGAATCTATCCGAACTATGCTCCTTAAATGTACGCAAATAAATCTAATGCAATTACCTTAAAAGCGTCAAGCACATAAAACCATATTCCGTATACGGATTTATTTGCGTTGGGTGCATTTTACACAAATTTTTATGACATTTACGCGAGGCAATAAAAACTAAACAAATTCTCCATTTTTATATCAAATGCTAATGGCGCCGGGTTCGTCTGATTGATGAATTGCCTGGCTGCTGGTTAGATTTTAACTGCTTACATTTGGAAAGGAGGGGAGTCCGTTGTAACGACAGCTTTTATGTGGCCCGCAGACATGGGCCAAAAACTAATTACCTCGCCTGGACCTGGACCTGGACCTGGACCTGGACCTGGGACAGTGTTTGTCAGCGTTTTACGGCGTCCGCTTTATAGACAAGCTCATAGACGCTGCGGTTTGGGTTTGCCACTTGGCGATATGCATGTGCATATTTTTAATGGCATTTTGCATACGATTTACATTTTGGTATTTCGCTCCCTGCTGCTGCAGTGCATCGATAAAACGACGCCGACCCTTTTAACGCCATTTACGAGACCAGCCGGCAAAATTTGGCGCATAAAAACGCATCGTCGCCATCATAAAAGTGTCTTGAAGTTTTCGGGGTAAATGTGTAACAAATATAAATGTTATTCATAGTGCAGTCCCGTTAAACCGCCCAACCAGACGATATTTCAAAATGTGTGAAAAGGTTTTTGACACTTGCAGAATTTATGATATGCCAGCAATAGTTTTTATTAGTATTACTTACAATAATAAGCATTGCAAGCAGATCTATAAAATATATTCATTAATCTTTACATATTACATTAGTATATTTATATAATAATATTATTTATGCGTTGATTTCATTTATTCAAAAACAGTAGTATTTAATAACATATTAATAACAATTATTATTATTATTATTAAGTGGAAAATATGACATTCTCTTATGTGTCTACATGGACGCAAAGAGAGCAAATCTAAACTTGTTGAAATTATTAAAATTTAGTCTTGTCATCAGCCATCATTTTGAGCGCAGTGTTAATTCCAATATTATCTGAATGAATACCTCGTCCAGTTTTGGGTGTATTGTTGTCGTGGCTTTGACGTGGAATTTGAATCTGTCTCGAAAGCCAACGTTCTGGTGTCCTTTGTTTGACAAACGCTGTGCTTTAGCTTTGGTTTATTAATGCTGCTTGTAGTGCGGATAACCTTCGACGGGCAAGTCCTTCTCCTGCCAGTTGTAGTCTGATCCTTGGCCACTGGCCGACTCATACGAGACAAACTGTTTGATGGTGTTATCAAGTTGATTGGCCAGGCAATCTGTTTCTACTGCATCGGGTAAAAGTGTGTGATCCTTTTCTTTGGAAGACAGCAGCTGGACCTTCAGCAATTGCAATTGCCGCAGTTGCTGATTGATGGTTGACTTCTTCCACTCGTACAATTTGGGCAGAGTGAAGAGCAAAACGAAAGCTAAAATAGAGCGAATAAAAAGGAGCTGTTCTCCTTATGATTGTGGATACACTTACCTACTATCAGAATGGTCATACCATTGACATAGTCGCCCACAATGTTCAGGCCGAAGAGCAGCATCAGCAGCTTCAGCGAATCCAGCAGATCCTCGACCAGGAACAGCGAGCGCAGGCGCACCAAAATTGGATTCACTTTAAGGATAACGAAATGAGCCAGCTGCTCGGCGGTGTCCTTCGAAATGGTCACGTCCATGTTCAAGTAGCGCTGAAATGGATGATCGACTGCGCTGCTCTTCCGCAGCTTCCGCATGGCCCACACATAGCAGGCATAGCAAATGCAGATGGAGAGTATTATCGCTCCGGTCACGCTAACCACGCTGATTATCGGATTGGTTGCAATGTCCAGGAGCAGCGTCAACATGATGCTAAACACTAGCGCCGTCTTGCGCCAGTTGTGCCAGAGCAGCAGATCCTGGCACGTGTTCGCTGAGCCGTCCATATTCTTCTCCGTGCGTTTATTCGAATCCATAATTGACCCTGTTTAAATGTAATTTACGTTAATATTAAGACCTGCTTTGACAGCAAAGTGAGTCGATATTTTATTTCAACGGAGCCAACTAAGTTTATTTTCAAATAAAATGAATGGAAATATGTTTGTGCATAGGCAATTTCTTAAATCTAACCAATTTGAGGTTTCAACTTTATTACCCTTGCCTCAACTGCCAGGACCATGTGTTGCCAGGTGCCGTCAGCTGCCAAGATACCGTACTGCCATTTTTTTTTTTTAGCCTCAATGAAATATGCACAATAAATTGGCGTTTGTATTTCGGTCTAAACTGAAACTGGCAAAGGGTGCAAATGTGGTTAACCACAACCACAAATATGCTTTGTTGTCCCCAGTGGATTGAATTTGTGTCTATTTTGCATAAAATGGAACTTTTAATATGTTTATTTAAAAACTGATTGATATATGTATTTGCATAGTTGCATAATTGCTTTCCAAAGCACAGCTTCAATTCTCTTTTGATCTGTTGCGCCAACAAGTGTCAAGTTTTACACTCCGGCCGAACCTATTGACGAACTGAACAACTTGGACAAACACCACTGTGGCGAGGTGTCACCGTCAATGGGTCACTGAAAGCCCTCAGCCTTCTGTGGCCCCATCGAGTGCCGTTTGCCAATTGATTTGTCAAAGGAATTACGCTGATATTTTGGGCAAATAATACAAATCAGTGGCGTCAAAATGACATCAAGTGGTTGACAACCACCCTCGAAATTCAAATAAATAAAGAAAAAAAAAAGAATTTAAAAAACTTGCCAGCAGCACTCAAAAGCAAACGAGTGAGAAAAATAAATAAAGGGTATGCACTTCTGATGAACCATGAGTGATGCTTTCTACCCACTTAATGTGTGCAGGGTATATAAAATATGCCATGAGCGGAAAATCAAATAAGACAATGTCCTGGCACACATGCCAATGCATGCACGCAAAATTGTCGGCCATAAATTTAACTAATATACAAGTGACAACCACCCAAACGAATTCAACCCAACCCAACCCAACCGAACCCAACCACCCATCAAGTCAATGGGAATGTGGCGCAATAATCAAGCCTCAGAGTTGGGCCCAAGTCGAATTACAGTTACAGTTAAGGTAACGCATGGCAATGGCCATAAAATGACACTGAGTGTCAGTTTCAATTAAACATGTTGACAGCTGTAAGGGCAGCATATCCAAATACTTCAACAACAACAACAACAACAACAACAATAGCAACAATGGGGCTTCGTCTAGGAGCAAACTTGTTTTTGGGGGTTGCTTCGGCAATTTCGATTTTAATACAAGAAATTCCGAGCATTGTCTGGCCGTGTAGTATTCTCCTCGATAAGGTGGACGAAGAGTTCACATGACAACTTTATGCTGGAGTTGGAGTTTCGTCCCAGTTCTTTTAAGCCGCCGCAGACATCTTACAATTTTTGGTATTTTGCTGCGGCGTCTTTGATTTTTGACAGCCAATTGTAAGGAAACAGCAAAACTATTGCAATTTAAGTAATTTTGTGTGTTTTCGTAAATTCTTGCCATGTATTTGCATTCATTTGCTTTGTATTTATTTATTTAATGTTTTCCGTCGCCATTTTCTTAAGATTTTTCGCAAATTTTATGCCACGCTTGTGTGTCCTTCTTGCTGCACAGTCGTTGTCCTGCCGCATTGACAACTTGTCAAAGCCCACCTGCCCCAGGCGGCTAGCAGCATTGATGTCCTGTCTATGCTCTAAGGAATTTAGTTTAATTAAACTGCTGAGCATGGTAAATACAAGTATTTTATGCCTTGCACACATGACTTTTGCATATTAATTTCCTGTAATATTGATTGAGTTTTGCATAAATTTATAAATAATTCAAAATTCAAAACCAAAACTCAGCCAATCCATTTCCCGTTTGCTTCCTAAATATTGGCACTCAACCACAATCTTAAATCAAGTAACTTTTGTAATTATTACCCAGTTCGTTTCTTTCCTAAGCACCTTCAGCTCAAGCCGGAATCTCATTTAATTGCAGGCCAACAAATACTCAAGATTGTATTTTTTTTTCTTTCTTTCTGGCAGGCAATGGTTTTGTTCGTATTTGCAGTTGTTGCCTGATTTTTCTTATTTTTGGCTACAAGGAAACCGGGCTCTTTGTTTTCGTCACGGACGAGTGGCAAAAAGCAATCACAGAGCAGTTGCAGCTCCCCCACGCAAATATCTGGCTGAATTTTTTTGCGCATTTCAGCCAGGAGTTGTCGAGGGTCTTTTGTGTTATTGGTAAAATTAGAATTTCTCATTAAAATAAGTGTTGCCGCTGGACCCGCTTGACTTGAGACATTCCCATTCGAGCAAGGTGCTCGGCCGTGGCAATGGACTTAAGTTGCATGCTTCTCTCCAACACGGTCACTCATTAGTTGCGCCTCAATTCTGACTGACAGTGTCTCAGATTTGTGTGTCTGTATCTGTATCTGTGTTTGTATCTTTATCTTTATTTTTGCTCCCCATTGTCCTGCCGCCTGACAGCTTGCCACTTGAGTTGTTTTGCTGCTGGGGAGCGTATCCTTGCCGCTTGGCTTTTTCAATTTTTAATGGACTTTGTTTGAGTCGCTTGCTAGTAATTAAAACTGCAACTCTTTTATTTTTTTTTAGCTAGTCTTTATATCTTCTCATCTTGGCTACGCAATCCTTTTACTTCTGCGGTTTAATAGGCTTAAAAACTGAAACACTTAGCGCTAATGCATATAAACCCCATTCGCACTTTGATTGTTGAAGCAGCTGCTGATTTATTCTCATGCCTCATTTTTGTTTTTTCCATACCTATTTAAGTTTAAGATTCCATTTAATGATTTGCGAAAGGGCTCTCAAATCTTTTACCCTTAATTATCTCTACCACTAATCCAATTAAAGAATTTTAAGCACATTTTAACATAGGCATTAATATACATACATAGATGTAAATGAAAGAACCTGATAAAACCTATTGCAAAATCGAGATGATAGGTCCCCGAAGCAACGGCAACTTCATTTATAGCTGCGAACTTTAGTTTGACTTGTGCCCCAACTTTTGGCCATATTGGTCATTGAATTGGCCACCCCTTCGGTTTGGCAACATTGTTGCAAGTGTGGCAAACTTTTGGCTTGGCTTTTGGCTCACATATGTGTTGCTTGTTGCGGCCCGCCGACATTGTTGCTGCTGTTAACTGTAGGCAAAACTTTGGGTTTTAACTTTTGCTTGTTTCATTCAAGTGGCGGCTGCAGCTGCCATGTAAAATGTTAACAAACAAAACTTTATGCAAAAACCGACAAAAAAAAAAAGAACGCAATGGGGAAACTGTTGCAGTTGCAGTTGCAGTTGAAGTTTCAGTTTCAGTTTCAGTTGTTGTTTCAGCTCAGTTCTGTTATTGTTTTGTGGTTGCGGCTACTTTGAATTGAGTGGCCCGGACTGCAAATGCAGCTGACATCTTCGATTCCCCCAGCTGAATAATAATCCACATAGATAAAATACAATTTTTGTTTTTAATTAATTCTGAATTACTTTCTTTTTGCATTCTGTTTCTATTTGCTTGGAACGTGCCTCGCATTCGTGCGGCGTCTGTTTAACGTCTTAACTGGCCAAAGTCTGTGCTGGTCTCTGGGGTGTTTAAAGAGAGCATTTTTTTTTCTGTTTTTTTTTCTTTCTGTGTTCACCGCTGCATTTGTTTATATTTAGTATTTTTCTTTTCCCATTTTTGTTGTTTGTCCTGCACTGTAATTAGCCCCAACCTCTGCCTGGGACAGAGTCTGTGGACAAGACAGCTGCTGGCTGTTGTCTGTTGGCCAAAATTGCTGCGCATAAAAAGTTTAACTTGACATTTTTAGCAACAGTTTGTAATTTGGTCGTCGCTTTTGGCGTAACCCTTTCGAGATATTTGCTAATTTTTTCCCTTATACTTACATTTACTTGCAGACTGCTTAATTGCATTACCAAAGACCCCAGCGCCCGTTGCTGTTTTGCATTTAGATTTAATTTCCCGAACTGCTGGCAGCAACAGGAAGCATCCGAAAGGTAAGTTTAAATGCATTTTAGCTAACTTTAAGTTACAAGTTTCGCAATTTCCACTTTTCTTTAAGAGCGTTAAACTTTTCAAATAAACTTGACTCACTTCAAAATATTTTTATTCTAAGAAATTGACTTCTAAATTAAAAAATCATAAAAAAAGGCTTTGAAATTTGTTTGGCCCAAGTAATATATACAAATTATGCATAAATGTTTATGGTCCAGTTGCATTTTTACGGCTCAACCCTCGAACTTGTCTCACGGTTTCAAATTAAAACGCCTAACCTTAAAAGCATGCTCCATATTTTACGATCTTTGGACATTTTATGAACCCTCAATTCTCAATCCTCAATCCTCAATCCTTTCCACCCCGTTGTTGGCACCCGCCATAACTTAATTATCCATATGAATCCTTCAGTTTTATTGCGCCTTAGCCTCCAGCGGGCCACAATTTTAATTATGATGAGTACTTGTTGGGTTGCCAGCTCCAGCTGTCATATTTTTATTTATCTAAAATGGCAGATCTTCACGGGCCTTGATCATTAAAACGACATCCACTCGAGCCTGGGCAAATGTTTTATTGTCGCCTTCCATTTTGCACAGTTTTATGTCCAGCAGCTGTACATCATCATAAGTTTATTGTTTGCCCCGTTAATTTTACAAGCCTGCGGGCCACGCTTAAAAGTATTACATTTTAAATCTAAATGAGCGAAGTTGACATATTTTATACACTAGCAGCATTCAAATAAGATGCTCAGTCCTTTCCTTTTGCGTTTGCCTTTGCGGTTAGACGTTGCTGTTCATGGTCACTGGGCATTTGTCATTGTTTTGTTGGAGGCGCCCCAAAGGGCTGCCACACATGCCGCAACTGCAAGCAGCGGCGCATTGCTGCGGTTGCATTTCGAGGCAGGTGGGTTATCAATGCCGGCGTCTCTTTGAAGTAATCGCCACCGAGGCCGCCTTAAGGCTAAGCCTCATTTGTGGTCAAATTGTGTGCTCTGCGTCAGCTGAAAGTCGATTATGTCAATATTGTACCATGGCTAATGGCTAATGGGTAATGGGTAATGGGCGTTGGGTAATGATGGGTGTGTGAGTGTTTGTGATAAGGATTTGTGTAAGTTGCGGCCGCTGCCTGCGCCTGATAGGCTCGGCTCATATGCTAATTAGTGCGCATTGCTTTAAGCGGCTCCGAAAGGACTTAAAGCAATGCGATTTACCCAAATTTAATAGCCCAAAGTTGCCCATATGGCAAACTTTCGCCCAACCGACCAAAACGGAATCAGTGCCGCCTCCAACGAACATAAACTAGCTGTGGAAACACATAAAAATCAAAGCATACATTTAGGAGTCGAATTACAAACTCGTATCCGCGTATCCTTATGTATCCTTATGTGTGTGGCAAAAGGGGTGGCTAAGGCTAAATAAAAGGAGTAGCTGCATTTGCACATTAAAAACGCATAAAAATCGAGAATTGAATTGCCAAACAACAAAAACAACAACGCACATAAAGTGGCCATGAAAATAAAAAATAAAACGACAGAGAAAGAGATAGAGACGGAGATAGAGACAGAGAAAGGAAATCTAAAAGTAAAATTGACATTTGGGGAAAAACCAATTGAAGCAATCAATTAAAATTGATCAATGAAATTGAATCACGTGTTACAATTTTCTCAAGGAACTCGCATCGAGTTACATAAACCGATGGATTTTGAGATTGAGGGCAAATAAAATGTGCCATAAAAGTCTATGGAAAATGGGAAACACTTAAAATTGGTAACTGCTGCGCGATAAATAGATAAAGTGCGATAATCAGATGGAGATATAGCTTTATATATTTATTTAAACGTACAGTCTTGTTAGTTAGTTAGTTAATTGGTATATTCTATACTCATATAAGTATATATTTATATAAAAAATAGTGCTGTGAATTTTTTATAACAAAAAAAAAGTATAAAATTGTTTTGTATCTCAAACAAAATCTGCTTAGAAGGCAACGCATCAATTGTCAATCGCACAAAAAAAATGATACCAGTAAAGAGTTCAGTGCTCTCGCTTAACTCCCTTCCTACTCCTACAGGACATGCCGTGATATCAGTTGGCAGATAAAGAAGAGAAAACTTTTATGCGCTTGTTAACAAAAGCGTGAAATTCAATGCGGACGAACACAAATTTACGACACTGCAAATTAAACTTGATTTTTATTTAAATAAATTGCATTTTATGCGCTCGGCTAGGATATGCGAGGATGTTGACGCCGCCGTCGCCGTCGACGTCGACGTCGTGTCGTAATAATAAGCAGGCAACGGCCATAATTTGCACCGGAATATGACGGGAGGATATGTGGCTGGTGACTGGGCGACTGTTGGGCTGGCTGCTTTATGTATTTTTATTTATTACACGCGGCAATGCCAGGAAATGTTTGTTGATTTTCCGCAGCGCGCGCACAATAAAAAATCGGGCGCAGAAAAAAGCAAATTATTTTCTAGACGAACGCGCGTTTCTCGAATAAAAAACCAGAAAATTTTCCGAATTGTACTGAATGCTTTTTGTAGAGTGTATAGAGGATACAATGATTATGTCATCAAATGTGTAAAGTGTGTGTTTGATAAAAGATATTCTGAATTTTAAACATTTTATTGCTATTTACACTGTATTAATTAAACAGCTATTAAATGAAAATGAAAATAGCATTTTACATATTCTTAATTTATATTATATATTATTGAATTAAAAGAAATGTCATTCAACAATTAAAATACAACGATCAAAATTATTTTACACATATTTATATTCTCATCTGCCAGTTAGGGTATTAACTCTTCGTCCACAAAAAGATTACTTGTATTTGTTGTTGATTTTTTATATACGACCCCGTCGCCGCCGTCATTAAAAACGGAAATGTAATGCGTAATTTGTGCGCCGCGAAGTATGCAATACAAAAAAATTTGAATGGAGCCAAGCGAAACGAATTGATAAGGGCTTAACAAAAGGTTCAATGGCTAACGGAGATGTATCCTTCAATCAGTACGAGCTGGTCTGAGCCGTCGAGAGCTGTTCAGCATTCCCGAATACTTGAGCAGGAATCCATCTCAATTCCAATTATTCTACCTTCTGAAAGTTTCATATGTTAAACATGATCTACTTGGATTCTTTCGTATTTGGCTATTCAACTGTTCGAATTTTGCAGTAGTAAGGATTTTTGGTGTGCAGCGTCATCACAAAGATGAGTCGCGCCTTCTCCTGCCGCTCGCCGATGGGCTCGAAGTAGAAGCTTCTCAGCAAGTGCGCCAGGACCAGCTTCATCATGACCATGGCATAGCGCTGGCCCAGACAACTGCGAGCACCTGCCATGAAGGGTATGAAAGTGGAGGCTTCTATCTTCGGCACCGCATCGCGTGCCCAGCGCTGGGGCTTAAAGACGAGCGGCTCCGGGAAGAAGTCCTTGCAGCGACCCATGTACATGGGCGAGATGATCACATCGCAGCCCTTTGGTATGAAGAAGTCGTCTGACAGGAGTGAGAAACATTACCAAGTGCTGTAGGCAAAAAGGATTCTTCTTACTGATTGTACAATTGGCGGTGGCTCGCCTCGCAGTTATCGGCGCTGAAGGATACAGACGCATGGACTCCTTGATGCACATCTCCAGGTACTCCAGTTCACGCAGCTGCTCCATGGTTATGGGCGCGTCTTTGTTCCGGCCACACACCCTCCAAATCTCCTCACGGCACAGCTGCTGGTAATCCATATGCAACGTCATGTTGTACATGAAGAACTTCAGCGTGGTTGCGGTCAGATCGAAGCCACCGAAGATAATCGTGTCCACCTCTTCGCGTATGTCCTTCACCTTTAAAGGTTTTCCATCCGGCGCCGTTGCCAGCAGCAGCGTGTCCAGAAAACTGAGCGTTTTCCGCTCCTCCGCCTCAGCGTTGTCCATTGTGGCGCAATTGCGATTGGCCAGATCAGAGTCGATCTGCTCCAAACGTTCCGTAATAATGCCCTGCGTAAAGCCGTGTAGAATCTTGAGAATCTCTCTTTCTCGTGCCGCCAGCGGAGTGAATCGATAGAGAAGGGAACTGCGATACAACAGATTCTTCAGACGACAGTCAAATATGTGAATGGCACTATGAGAAACAAAAAGGAACATACTAAATGGATGCACTTGATGAATGGCTGGTCGAACTCACGCTCTGACCGCATCGAAGTAGTCGGACTTTTGGCCCGACTGGGCGTTCACCGTTGCGCCCAGCGCCGTCTCGCAAATGGTGTCCAGCGTATAGCAGCTGATGAGCTGAAAGAAGTCCACGGGCTGCTCGGTGTCCGCCAGCGAGGCCAGTCGGGCCAGCAGGATGCGCGCCTGGCGCTCGTAGACAACCACAAACTGTTTGATCATGCCGTAGTTGAAGGCTGGCGCGATCATCTTTCTGCGATGCGTCCATTTGTCCACGCCGCTGGTGAAGACGCCCTCGCACAGCCAGTTCTCGAAGACACGATAGTCCGCAGTCTTCTGTAGCAGCTGCTGAGCGCTGCACAGCGCCTGAATATCCTTGGGATTGCAGTCCAGCACGTACAGCTTTGTGCCCAGCCAGAGTTTGCCGCGGTGATCCTTCAAATGACAGTTGATCAGCTCGGCGGCGCGCTTAAACGGCCTGGGACCCAGAATCCTGGCAAAGATGTGCAGATGACCGATGATCGGCAGCGAGGGCGGCCCCGGCCAGTTGCTGGTCAGCCGATTGATCCTGGCCTGATACAGATAAGCGTACACGAGATACGCGAGCACAGCACTCAGCAGCAGTCCAATCAGCAGAGAGTCCCACATGACGCTAACAGTTCTTGGTCTTAACTGGCCACAACTAGCGGGCCATGGGCGAATTTAAATGAGTCGCAGCCACCCGTTGGCACTTAACAAATCTCAACAAATCAACTTTTGTCATCCATCAAGTCCATCAATGGAGCAAAAACTCGATTACATAAATATATATTCTTTTATACCGATCTGTGTCTATCTAAATTTAATGCGTAATGCGTTTCACTAATGAACTGCGCGTAACTCGAATATGTTTTTAGCGGCGTGATTTGATATATTTATATATATTTATATATATATATTTAAATCGGTCGATTAGTCAATGTCTCGATGCGAAACAGAAATGACTCTTTTTGCTCGCTAGCCAGCGCTTATGTACCCAATTGGGATTGCCCGGTGATCATTTGTAGTGGATCTCCGAAAGCGAAATGATCAAATGTAAACAAATACTACAAGCGTAATAAGAATCGTTTGACTCAAAGTATAGCCCTTTGTGGATACTCTATAAATATTAATCACTAATAACTTTAATACCGAACTACATTTGCCTTTATAGATTAGCTATAAGATTATTTCAAAGAACTTTTTATATATATTCAAATTCAGATCGTTTGCTTTTGTGGTGAAATAAATGTAGCACCAGCCAAATCCTTATTGAAAGCGTATGTTGCCATAAATTTCGCATTGAGTGTACACAACAAAGTGCTTAAAGCGAGTTCCACTCAGCAAATAAATAAGTTCAATATTGTTATTGCGAAATTATAAATTTGATGAGATGTCTGTCGCGCCCAACGCATACAAATTTAGCCCGAGCGAGTGAAATTGACAAACGGTCCGCTGGACCCGCAAACAAAGACTTTGTGTTCTGAACAGGGCCTAGAAAACTAAGAAAACTCAATTGGTTAATTTGTCGATGCGGATTTGCCAATTATTGTTATGAATTATTGAATTTAATTTAATTTTCAGCGAACGCGTGCTAAGTGTTCGATGTCAACAATTAGTTATTTATTTGCATAGCAATTAAATATTGACAAACTGTGATAAGCTAACTTATTTGCATTGATACCCTGTAAAGTTAGAAAAGCGTGGGTCAATGATTTAACTTGAACTTGATCAAGCAAGTCAATTAATAAATGAATATATTAAGTTAATTGCATATTGAATATATTTAACCTAAATAAGGGTAATTATAAGTCGTGCACTTTCTTTTACAGCATTCTCACTAACTTTATTTGTATAAGTTAGCTAAATTTAAAGTGATGAACACGCAATTTCCATGAAGTTTGACACAGCTCCATTCATAGACTAAATACATATGTGTGTGGGTTGCATCCGAGACAGGTTCTTCATCGCATCTCTTTCATGGTACTTAACTTGGCAAATAGAATTTGTTATAGCCAATATAGTCACAGCTCATAAACTGCTTAATATTTTTGGAAATCCCAGAATGCCATTTGTCAAATTAATATTCATCAAAGTTCAAGGTTAGTGTAAGAGTGAAATATTCAAGCAAAAGCTTTTGAGCCAAAATTTATGTTGACGTTTTCACAGAATAATTAGGCTTAAATTTGTAAAGCTAAAACTGACTTCATTAAAGCTTTTGCTTTTGCCCAGGTCGTAACTCATTTATGGCAGTTGTGGCACATTTTTAATTTATCAAGAGCAATCCCCATTTTTTTTTGTCATAATAATTAATAAATTAAGTATTTGCCATTTATTTGCACTTTTTATTGACGAAAAAAAATACGTTTTTGCAGAGCTCTTCATTTACAATAAAAACAAAGCAGACGGCCAGCATTTTATTTTATTGAATTGAAACAAGTGGACGTCGAATGTTGACTGAGAGGAAATTCATATATATATATATATATAAATATATATATGTATATATTTGTGTGGCAAATAATAATTTCAACATACAAATTTATGAATACACATACGAATTTACATAGTCAGAAATGATATGATATGATATGATATCCATACGAGCGCATTAATTACAATTATTCGTGTTTATTTGTGCGCTGTAACTTTTGTGTTAATTAGTGTAAATACATAGTCCGGCCTGTCCAACTCTATTCATATGCAAATGTATAAAAGTCTAAATGAATTGAATGACAGTTGCTCGAACAAGGACTTCACATTAAGGATCTAGACGCTGCAAATGGCAGCTGCAGCAGACATATGTGGTCTCATTAAACAGATTTAATATTAAATATGGTTTCTGTTTCGGGCATTAACACGTTAATTTGCTTATATTCAACTCAATCGTAAGGCGACTTTGTCAGCAAGTGAGGTCCAACAAATGTTTGACATAAATTCCATTATCTAATGGATGCCAATAAACAGTGCATTCAAATAAACACACACACATACACACGCACACACGCATAGACGTAGACTGAGACAATCAGATGTAGATACAGTTGTGCACCTGACAGGACCAAGGAACATTGTCTCACATGCAAAATTAAAAGTGATGCGAGAGTGGAAAGGAAACGGGGGAACAGGGGAAGAGGGGCGGAGAAACGATGCAAACTAATTTGAATTTATGCTCAGATGTCGAGCTGCCTATTATAATGCCCAGCATACATTTAGCAGCGGGCATATTCGCTTTTAGATACAGTTTGTTAATGATAAAGGTAACTTATATTGGGTTTTTAAAAGGATCAGGTTTTAAATGGAGAATAACTCAAGTACTTTATCCTAAACTCATTTTCTATTTATCACAAGTATCTTTTATAATAAAGGATATAATTGTGAATCTTAGATGCAAGTAAATAGAACAATAATAAAGGCATATTTATATAAATGTTATATACTATAGTTCCTTTATTTTAAGGAATATATAAAGCTAAATACATTAACCAAAACTTGGACCATCTTTTGTATTAATTGAAAGGTATTTCTCGAACGGTGTTAAATAATTGGCAGTCCCTTGTTGTTATTATTGTTGTCTGTGTGCATGTTGAACTCTGTAATTAAACTGCACATTTTCAGGAGAGTCACACACACGCACATAGGGAAATACTTAGATAGGTATAACAAGCACTTACACAGACGCAGTCACCGCATAATTATGCAGGCATTTGTATGTGTGCGTGTGTGTGTGCTTTGGACCCGTCCAGCTGTCACTTTGAGTTTTGGCCATGTGCGCAAAATTAAATTTGGCCACATTTAATTATTGTTTATGCAAGGCTTGTGGGCAGCGAATCCAAAGTTTCAATATTATCAAAAGCGCTAATTCGCCAAATATGCTGAATAATATTGAAAGCAGAAGCGACTCAAAGAGTGACAAAATTGAAAGGTACATATGCCATATTATCTAAAATGAAGCAGAGTCTGGCACGTTGGTGAAGTTGGGTTAGTTAAAGACGACCACAGGACTCGTTCCTTCAAATCGCTGCTTGTGTCAACATTAATCGCATCGAATTTAATTTCACAATTAAATGCAAAGACGCGATGCGTTTAGCATAAATTAACAGCGTGTAAGTAGGCGCCGCAGGGTGCATGCAACATGGTTTGGGGCACGTCGAATAAGCCGCCTGGCAGCGCTTCCGTTTCCTGCCCCCGTTTGCGCAGGTGTGGGTAGCAATTTTCCATTTGTGTATTTATTGCAGAATGTTATTTAATTGACGTCATCATCTAATGCATTTAAGTAAAAGGAATTAAATGTCTTTAATCGTTCACTTTAATTAAATTAGCCAAGCCATAAGCCGAGAGCAGCTTTAAGGCCTTTAATGGCCGACAGACAACTGAAAAGTGGCCCTAAAAGAGCTGTTAACATTTATCACGACCAGCTGTAACAACAGTTGCTGCTGATTGGAATTAATTCTGGCTAATAATAATGCCGGCCAAAAACAAAAGCCAGAAGCGAGTCTTGTCCGTGTCATTCCGTTACACGTTTCGCTTGAGAAATCGCCTAAGTACCTGACCAGAGTGCAATAAGTTGAGGTATAAATTATTTCCACAAATCTAAAGCAGAATTTCGAAATACAAATATCATTTGATTTTAAGTTAAATTAAACTTGTTTTTAACATTGGCTTATCGAAAGCCAAATCTGCCATTAATTAGCTTTATTTATAAAAAGCAATTGCCTTAATGCAAATGATGGTCATAATATTAAATATATATATTAAATGATTTTTAGGTTTGCGAATGAATGAAGTTTTTGTTTTAGCCATAAAACTAAGAGTTATAATAAAAGAATATACATATTTGATAATGACATACATTTGAATAAAATAAAATATAATTAAAACTATAGTATAATTATCAATGAATAACATTCTTGTTGTCTTTCATCGATAATTATTTTTGGCCATATCAAAAGTATGTGTTAATGTCTGGCCTATGGCCAAAAATTGGCTAAAATTGCCGGTTAAGTAACCACAAGACATGCCAGAAAACTTAATCAGCTTAATCTGCACCGGAGGTTCGTGCATTATAAAGTAAAAATAATATTTTTAAATACAACTTTTTAGCCGCATGCTTCGCTGCACAGACAGCAATGAAGTGTTTATTTTTTCTCTTTTTTTTTTATTTAAGTTTTTTATCTTTCTTCATTTTGGCGTCGACTTTGCCGTTAACCTTCGACGCGAAAATTGTTTTGTATGTACTTATTTTTTTTTTCGTTTTTATTATTTAGCTAGCAGCACAAAATGTTTAAAGGTGTTGCTCAGTTTAGCTGTGTGTGTGTTTTTTTTAGCCAACGTTTTGGCCAGGGCACTGCGGCGTTATGGGAGTACGAGTTTGTAATTGAAGGACGTCGGCGGCATTGGAAGGCGACTCGAAGGCGAGCCAAGCAAACAAGCTGCTGCAGATCTGTGGCAGCTTCTCTCTCAGAGTTCACATTACCAGTTTGCACAAGAGCAACTGCCCCGTTGACGCTGACTGCCGTTAGTTAGTCAACGTTTAGCTGCGATTGCAGTTGCAGTTGCAATCTCCAATTTGTTGCCGTTGTCGCCGTTCTTGGTTATTACCTTTAATTTGCCTTTTTCGGTGATTGTTGGCCACGGCTAAGTCACGTTCCGGTGAACGTTGAGCCGCGCTTAACCCAACAACTGTCCGGTTATTTTCGTAGCTTGGATGTTGTTGTCGTTATATTTCTTTTATATAGCCAACAATTGTTTCGGCATCATATTTAGGACGCGTTTTTTTTTTTTTTTTTTTTTTTTTTTTGTAATCGCTTGTAGCACTCAAACAGGCTCTGGCCCAGGTAATGCCTGTGTGTGTGTGCAATCATAAAACTGAGTGACCTTTTACCTGCTTATAGACCTGCCATGTGCAGCTGCCGCTTGCCGCTTGCCGCATTTCGCAGTAACAACTCCAAATATTTACATTCCGTGTGCGTACGTGACAAACTGCACGTACTGATTATCCTGTCAAGAGATATCTTAAGTGTATCCATTTTACTCTTGCTGAATGCCTTTCTTAACAATACCAATACACTCTACCAAATATCTCTAAGTGCTCAATTATTATTTATTTAAATTAATTGAATCTTAATCTTATATTTCCAAAAGAAAAACAGTTTTAGTAAAGTAAGTTTAAGCTTCAGTTATTATGTGTTTTGTACCACTGTGCACTTGGTCTGCAGCTCAGGCTGCACTTTGGCAATATCAGCGGCTGGGGCCATTAGCCCGGGCAGGTAATCGAACTCAAGACACCAAATTTGTAGCTGCCCCATATACAAGCGATTACTTCTATATACACACTATATATATAGATAGCATTTCAAAATAAGACGCGATGGTTTTTTTTTGGTTTTTTATATTGCTGAACAGCTGCTGTGGCGACTGGTCGCATCTAATTAACACAACAGTGAGCGCTAAAAGTAAGCAGCAGGTAAGCCGCGATCGCGATCCAAAGATCGTACGTTTTCTCTCCCTCTCTGTTTTTCCCTCTCTCTCTCTCTCTCTCTCTTGTGCTATCTGTGTTGGCCGTCAGCTGTTTGTTGGCCTGAGCTGAGCTGCTTCGCGCTGAGCGGCTGTGGTTTCAGTTCAGTTGAAAGCCGCCTCCGAGTTGGACGCGTTGTCTGTTAGCGGTGTTCAAATACAAAAATAAAAAAAAAAAACATAGTCGCGTGTATTTGCTGCGGATTTACAGTTACATTTACTAACGTGCTGTGTGCGCTTGAATGCCAAATTTAATTGCCACTGTGCCACAGCAACAACGTTAACGTTAACGGCAACTGGCGTTTAATTTGAAAACGTTTTCAAAAAAGCAAAATAGATAGATAAAACGCAAATCGTGGCTTTCGTTTTTCCCAACTTTCATTTTTGTTTGTCTTCATTTGGCTTATTTTTTTTTTCAAGTTTTCATTGAGAAAAGTGTCGCAGTCAAACGCTGTGAAAAGGTGCTAAAAAATTGATAGTTACAACGGCATACCAAAAAAAAAAAATTATATTTAAATTAAATTAACTAACCAAACAACCAGCGAGCCCAAAAGCATTCCAACATGGCACTCATGGACACCGCCTGGCGCTGCCGCCTGATGATCTTTGGCGTGTTCTCGCTGCTGCTCGTCGGCGATCTATTCGGCTATGGCGGCTATAGCGTGCGCGGCGTCAAATCTGATCACTCGGACGAGGTGGGCGTTCAGGGCGGCGGGCCGCCGACCGGACCCGCAGCCGCTGCGGGCAAGTTTCAGCAGAAGAATGCCGAAATCGATATAGGCGAAGGTGAGTGACATTCAATCGAATCCCATTCCCATTCTCAATTCCCAATACCCAATACTCAATACCCAATACCCAATACCCAATACCCAATACCCATTTCAATTCATTTGCGTTGCATTTCGATTTTGTAAGCAAGTCCATTTTTTTTTACGCAAATTTAAGCTTTGTTTTTTATTTTATTTTTTATTTTGGCATTAACAACGCAAATTTTTACACACTTTGCGCATCGCATTGCAAAATAGCTGTCTCCCTCCCTCTCTGTTTTTTTTTTATGGTGTGCTTCATAAATTCAACTTTGCTGTTGTTGTTGTTGTTTTTTTATAAGTCGCGCTTTGTTTGGTCGTATCAAGGTCAATTTCGATTTATAAATGGAGGTTTCGTACACTTTTTTAAGGCGCTAGCTCTGTAAAAAGCTGACTGCACGTGTAATTGAGTTATGGATAAAAAGCTTTACCGGTTACCCGGAATTGATTTATTTTATAAATAAAAACATTGAAATTTTCGTATATATTTTTTGGCATTTTATAAAATTAAAGCTTTCAGTTTAAAGAGCCAAGTGTCTAGACGGTTTCATAGACACATCACTTTTGACATTTAGCTGCCTTGTTAAATGTTGGCCGAAACATTGCCCCGAAAAGTTTCCATACCAGGTACACACATAAAAGCCATTAGCTTTTTATTGTCTGTCCAAAATTAAATTCTAATGAGTGTAAGATTTGTTAGTTTATTATTATTTCTTTATTTTTTATTTGTTTAGCCGACATTTCCAACTCTTATCTAATTTCATTTAAATGTCAAACGCGCTCGTAGAAACCTATCAAAATATTATTATTTAACACTTTAGCCGTGTTGAACGATTGTTTGAATTATAAAAACAGCTGAAAACCTATTCGTAAACACTTTCCAATGCCCAAGCCACGATTTGCATATATTTTTATAGACATACAGATATGAAAGTGACATAAGAGCCGCAAATGTTTGCTTCTTTTGTGAACATATGGCCAAATGAGTGTGCGGCTCTTTCGATTATGCAACCAAACACGAACACGACTTGGGCCAGTCGATAGCAATAAGTGGAAACCTCAATGACAACAAAAAGTTAATTCAGTCAATCGAAAGTCAGAGTGCAGCTCGTGGCAGTTATGCGCGTTTTTGTCTGAACTGGGAATATGTTAATTCATTTACAATATGAGGTCAATAAGCTCGACAATTACATAATAGCATTTGTTTTTTATTCTCATGGCTAGAATTTGAATAGACCAAGTCGCAGCACTGCCATGCACATTAAACTGAGCATAAACATGCGAGTTTGGACCTTAAAGACACGGCCAACACAGAGTCTAACCGGAATTTACACCAGGTCATTAACATGATCTCATCTCTGGTCTGTGCTTGGCTTTTGTGTGTGTTCGCCGAGGTGAAAGTGGAAAAATGCCAAGCAAATAAACTTCACGTAATAAAATCAGCGTCAACGACAAGTTTTCTTTTTCTGTTGATTTTATTATTTTCTTGTTTTGTACTTGCTTTTTACATGAACAGAAAATCTTTGTGGGAAACTGTAGCTCAACTTTCCCAACAGACTGCAGCGAGGGGTATTTGGCAGATTTTCAATAGCCAAGTTAAAATTCCTGTTCCGTGCCCATTGTCTAGACAAAACTGCAGAGTAACGCTGATTATGTCGAGTTAACAGGAAGTTGAAAGAATTAACAATAACAATACCGCGAAACTTGACAGGAACTTGTGCTATTTAATTTATTGAACTGATTTAAGCTAAGCGCGCTCTAAAAAACGCACGTATTTTTTTTTTTTTTATTTGTTTTTTGAGAAATACTTGTAAACGCCGGTGAAAACCAGTTCAAAGACGTAGTCGAGCTAGGCGCCGGTTTTTAAAATGATTAACTGGAAACTAGTTCTACGGAAATCGAGAGTGCCCTGAAATTAATTCTCCGCTCTTGCATAATATCGGTGTTAATGCCTTGTAAATGCTTGGCTAATAGCTTAACAGGGTCTACTTCTTACAGGTTCCATTCACTAAAAAGGCAGGCGTGGGCATTGTGTATTTAACTTTTTTTCTTTTTCTTTTTTTTTTTGCTGCATTCGCTGTTTTTGGCATGAGCCTCACGTTTCTTGGCCAATACTTTGGTTGCTGATAAACATGCAGAGCTTGCATTTCACTTGATTCGAGGGCCAATCAACCCATTGACTGGACGTGCATTGTGACATAAAGTAAATCATTAGAATGAGTACATTTATAAATGCGTGCTGATATATATGTATATGTTTTATGCAAATAGTTTGGATGTTCTGTCAGGTTTATCTATTCTTAGTATTGTTTGAGTTGCATTGCGATGTCCGTTGGACATCAGGTTTGGCTTTAAATCTTTGATTATGTTTCGGCAAATGAATAAACTCAGTTAACATATTCATAAGGCGATTTGCGTCACTTTCCACAGTTTCCAACTTTTGTTTTGGGTTCGGACCCAACTCAACTCTTTTCCGCGTACAAAGTTCAAGTGTGTGTTTTAGGGTATGCGAAGTCGGTTGGAGTTTTTTTGTGTTTTTTTTTTGGAATTCTTGTTAATTGCCCATAACAGCCAGCTGGTTTAGACTTTAACTTAATATTTATTCAACACCATAATTAATTAAACTAAGCGTCGGCCAAATGACTAAGCAAATATTTGCGTACATTTTCATATGGGTAAAAAAAATCAAAGTTCAACGCACGTTTTGGCCTTGCCGGGGGCGAGCAATCACCAGAGTGACCGTTCATTAGCAAAAAGTGTGCACACAATTCGCAACATCTGATACAGCGAAACTCCATTCAAATATTTGAGTTTGACTTTGCCAGCTTTTTGTTCAAAGTAAAATGTTTGCATTGTTTCTGTACTTTCAATGCATGTAAATAAATTCTCTGTATGCGATAGCTATTTAAATGTATTTTGAGTGCTTTTGTTTCAAGTTATTTAGGACTCTTCGCTACGGTATGTTCAAGTCGCACATGCGCTCTTTATTTACTTTAATGGGTATTTACCAGTTTCATATTTACGTAGTTGTTTAATTAAATGCTGAAATTCGTAAGCAAAAACAATTTAACAGAAACAAATGCGCAGCTTTTGTTAAAATAATTATAAATAATATTTATATACATTCGAATTTTTATACCCTTGCGATGACTTCTTAACGAACTGAGAGAGAGACATGCTTAATTTTAAAAAAATATACAAAGATAGAATGCTTATAATGCTTACAAGTGTATTCAATATTCGGCATTCGGAAAGCTCTTCTTTTTAGCTGAATTTCGGTTCTCTGGCCTTGAGTTGTTTTTTGCGCAGTTGCAAGCTATAATTAGAAAGCAGTTGAAATTGTAAAAAAATAAAAATTTACTTAGTGCCCAAAATCGAATGCCAAAACAAAATGGGATGCCAAATTGGTTAACTACGATTATTGATTTGAAATGATTGTGTACAAATTTTAGAGCACGACTTTGATGAGTTCTCCGCAGCAGCTGCACTGAAGCCGGGAGGCGCTGGCATTGTGACCGGAGCGAACCTGAAGACCAAGTCACAGCTCACAGATACCATCAAGGAGTCGTGTCTGCCCAAAATGCTATGCGAACTGGCCGCCAAGCAAGAGTATCAGCTGAGCGAAAAGGAGCGCGAGCTGCTCAGATTAATAAGGTAAGTGCCAGTCGTGACTTTGGTTGATGCACCCAAAACTTGGACCATGTTGGGATCGGAGCTGGCGGGGTTACTTAACTTTTAACTTGACAGTTGGCTCAAGACCCCTTTTTAGGTGGCGACAACTAAAAAGCAAAACATTTCATTTGCGGTTTTACTTGTTTTATAATCACTTTTCCACTGCTGTTAAACTCTGGCCCGGCGGGACGTCCATTGAACCCGATCCCGAACCCGAACCCGAACCCGGGCACGCGTGCGGTTGTTGTGACTGTTAATAAAGATCTTACGACGGTTGGTAGTTCAGTTTATTAATAATTTAGGCGGCTTAAATTCCCTGACTCTAATACTTGTACTAGCCGAAAATCATAAATATTCAAAAACTAGTTGATAGTTAACAGAAGGAGAGAACTATTCGGTTTTTGATCAGAATAAAATCAAAACGTATTTTCATAAAAGCAATCGGTTTAAAATCTAAAGATGTCTAAAGATACAAATATAGCACATCTTTGAGATACATTTATAGCGCATATCTTTAGTCGCTTTGAGGTACATACATAACTCATATCTTTAGTATCTTTGAGATACACTTATAGCGCATATCTTTAGTACATCTATAACTAATATCTTAAGTATCTTTGAGATACATATATTGCTTAGCTTTAGTATCTTTGAGATACACATATAATGCATATCTTTAGTATCTTTGAGATACACATATAATGCATATCTTTAGTATATATGAGATACATATATAAAGCGCAGTTCTTTAGTATCTTTAACATATTACGAAAACACCAAGGACAGGCCTTGTTTTTAACAACAACAAATATGACTCTTTGGTTGTGTAATAGCTGTTTATCTAAACGGGTCTGGGGTTGTAATTCGAAATCAGAGCCGCCGGCAGAGCCAGGCATAACCTACCTCACAGAGACCCGACGCGTCGCACGCGCCGAGCGCACTCAGCTCGGCTTGTAACCTCGCACTTGAGCCGAAGGTGAGCTGAGCGCAGCCACGTAAAAACACAAAAACTGTTAAGCTGACTTACTGACTAAACAGAATCGTTGTTGTATTTTATATTTTGTTCTATTGAGCTGACTGCCTGTCTGACAGTCTGTCTGGCAGTCTGTCTGTCCACAAGGTGCTTTTTTTTTCAAGCAAGCTAAAACAACGCGACCCGAAACAATCAGTGATCTGTATAAAACCCTGAGCTGTGTGTTCTTCGTATTGATGTTGTGTTAATGCGGCTTCCGTCTTATTTTTATTGCTTCTGCTTGCAGATCTCCGACGATGCCCTGGATGATGAATATGCCGCCAAGTAAATGGTATTATGCGGCTCACATGGGCGAGCTAATGCGTCATACGGTCGACAATCTGAGCGGACCCATGGGCTGTGCCAATCTGTGGCCAAATTGCCCGATAAGCTCCAAGAAGCTCATGAAGCTCAGCTACAAGGTGCGCGTTTAAGCGTCGGCGAATGTGATTACTATATGTTAATTTAAGTATTAGATCTATAAAGTGTATACACACACACACACACAGAAATACCTATTGTACCATATGCTTTCATTCCCTAAGGCCCCTCCTGGCCAAACAAAACAAAAGCAAAAAAGAACAAAAAGATAAAAGTGCCTACAGTCTCTCCATAATGGAACCTGCAGCATGACTGATGTGACAATTTGCAATTTGTATCTATCATCTATTAGCTGTAAGTGCTAAGTAGTCATTTAAGCGTGGCTAGTCTCTCTCAATTATATGTTAGTCTAAGCACTGTGCCTAATGTAAGTTCGACGTATAATTGTAAATAAATGCATATTGTTATTTAATATGAATCCTATTCGCTGCTGTTTTTTTTTCCTCCTCCTCCTCTTTCTTTTCGCTCACTAATGATACTTTCAAGTCTATCTAGCTAAGTTGTGCTGCGTCATCTGCGGGCCTTTAACGCTCTAATCGCCCTTCGCTTTAGCTTTGGAAAATGTTATTTAATTGTGTTTAAAGTGCCAGGAAATGTCGTTTGTAACAGCTGTGTAGATATTTGTGAAAATTGTAAAACACTCGTAAGGTCGTATTGTGAATACTTCAATCTGTGATTAAAACCAAGTTGGTAATGTGAACAAAACTCAAATCACGACATCTAAACAGTGATTTAACATTTTCAATTGATTGTCCGGAAAATCTTTTAGTTGTATTCATATGTGTTGTGATTTATTAATGATAGTAGTTGAAACTAACTTCCTTCCTTTATAATAATTATACTAAGCTATAAATGGTTGAGTGAATTTTGGTTTAAAAATACATATAATGTAAGCACATAATAATAATAATGTTGCAAGCTCAAAACCACTTTAATGGCAACATTCACATATGAATATATTTTTCATTGCATACTTTTGGGTGCTGTGGTAAAAAAGACGGCGCTCAAAAAACGATCTCACTTAATATGCAAATAAGTCGCTGACATTGCGCACCTCCGAACGCAAAGGTACTAAAAAACAAATACAATATTTGTGTTGGTTGATTGCCTCATTGGACATGCTCGGGGCGTAAAAACGGCCACACACCAAAAATCAGAAGAATTTGAGCGAAATTGCGGGAATATGACGAACATATTTATTGGCTAATTAAGTGTTAGACAATAGAGCTGGAAAGTAAACAACAATTCTATTCGGCCCAAAATCCATAAATCAGTCAGCGACACATGTTTGTGTTTTGCGACTCTTGTTTATACCCTGCAATATAGTGTTAGTGTAGTGTAATGATTATCACTGCGCCCCAAACACGTTGCATTTGGCAAGCGGGCTGAGCTGGGAATTGCAAAAGACATACATCCAAAGGGGGCAAAAATAAAAGCAGGTAACACAATCACGATATTGCGTTTTTGCCTTGATTGGATGGCTTAACAAAAACAATAAAAGTAAACAATTTGTAATATCAATGGAATTGGGTCAGTTTGCCAGTTGTTGTTACGCTCGTTGCGTGCCAAAAGTGGAACCCGGCGCACTTTCATTGTTGCGTTCGGTTCGGGTGCTACGATTTTGGGCTAGAGACCAGCACTTTAACTTTTGGTCTGACGTTTGACAACTTGTTTGTTGTTGTTGGTTGTTGTTGGTTTGTTGTGCAATTCGCGCCGAGTGCAGACAAGTGCAGCTTTCGAATGGTACGACTTTCAATTGCTGCAGTTGCCGGCACTCAAACTTCTATCAATTTGTCAGGTTGCCTAATATTTCCGCATTGCATTGCCAAAACAAAAGGAAAGGCAACCCAAACACTCTCCAACAAACGAACATCCCAGTTCCCCACTCAAGTCCGTGCCTGCGAGCGAGCAACCAAAACGGCAACAAGTACCAAACAACTGGAAAAACACGAAAATTACGCGGCTCAACAAAAGCAAAATAAAAGAATGATTATTGCGATCGTACCGAACACTCAATACCCTACCAGATAGCTTCTCTAGTGAAATCATAATAAAATACCTATCAAATGTGGCTTTAATATATCATATGATTCTATTGGGATATCTTCAAGATAGAATAGTTAAATTTTATCCGTTTGTGGCTTTAACTTAACTGGTAACAATACATTCAACTGGCTTGGGAATACCTTTGTTCCATTCGAGGGTATCACAAAGCCGCTTTTTCCATTCACACCGAAGTACGTGCAAAAAAGTTGGCTAGCAAATGTAAGCCAGGCTAAGAGTGGGAGCTGCAGAGCGGCAGCGCTCGGTAATTGCGGCTTAGGCCACAAGTGCAGGCAGGCGCCGTCTTGCGTAACTGGGCAACCGGGCTGGGCTGATTGAATGACTGGCCAACTGTTTTGGGGGCGGGGCAAGCGTGTTGTCGGTCAAGTCAAGTCGTGGCTAAGAGCCGATCGACCGACTGATCGAGCGACTGATTGAGTTCTCGGCCTGATCTGCTAATGGTCTCAATTGTCTTGCTAACTGTAAGCACAGCTAGTCGACCAACTGACTGAGCTGATTGTTGGCCTGGCTGTCTCTATTAGTCAGTTGGCCACGATCGAATTTGCCCCGTTCTTATACATTAAATAAATGAGCTTGTAATTGAAAGTCATGTGGCACATTAATTACAGACTAAAGACAAATTTGCAGTTGCCAAACTAGTTGCTTTGGTCGCAAAGCGTGGACAATGGCACGTGCTCCAAAGATCTGACCACGCACTTGACAAATGGTTGGGTAAACAATTGCTAAAGCAATATTATGAAAATTAACTGCAAATTGTGTTAAATGGCAAAGTAAACAACATTTTGGCTAAGCTTTTGGCTGTAGTAGTGATGAAATGGGAGTTGTGATAATAATAACTTTGGATTGGGCGTGTCTTTTAAGTGGTTTTGTTAAAATACAAATTAACTTAACTTGTATAGATACAAATTCCTATATTCTAATTGTTAATTATTTTAGCCCAACTCAAGAAAATGTAAACAATGAACTGATTTACAAAACTAGCTGCTTTTGTTGGTTTGTTGACAAACATTATTGTCGTACATAAAAGGCCCTTCACAGTATTAAACAGTGTAGTAAACTAAACATGCAAAATGACAAGTGACTGTCAAATTTTAACTTAAATTATTAGCTGACTATGCAGTAACAAGTTCATTGAACTACATAAAAATTTGTTTACTGAAAAAATTCACATAAATAAAACACTTAAATGTGTTGCAAGCTTAACAAGAAAATAAAACTGCCTCTGCTAGAGTATAATTTCACATATACTCAAATGTTTAAATATAACATTTAGTTTGTTTTTCCGACACTAAGCATGGAAATTGCCAACAGCTGTTTGTTGGGTAAGGTTCGTGAGGGTTGTCTCAACCCAATACGAAGCCAACACCTCGGATCGTAACGGAAACGAGCGGCTAGCCAAACTGTGGCTTAAACAACCGCAGGTGAGGTAATTGATATGCAAAGCAAACTGTAACGCATGCCAGCCGATAGACTGCAGACACGCCAAGAGCCGTTTGCCAAAAGGAAATCACAAGTGCAAAAGTAACGGCCATTAACATGGAAAATTTCATAACTAATCATAATAACAGTCAGACAAAGGAGAGAGACAGACAAAGAGAGAATGAGAGAGAGACAAACTTGGTCGAGGTGGGCAACAGCTGAGCAGCAGCTTGTTTGTCCACTTCAAAAAGGTGTTGGTGTGTTGGAGGCAAATACTTACACACACTCACACACACACAGACACACACCGATACACACCGATACACACTCACACACACAGTCACAAGCATGTAGGCTCGGCCTGCGCCCTCCACTTGACCATATTGCCTCACTTTCACTTGTCTTTGGCTTCTTTTGCTTCCGCACGTAACTTGGTCAAAATGCAAAGCAAACTTGGCCGCCAACTTTACACGGCGCAAAGAGAGTCGTTTATTTTTTTTTTCTTTATTTTTGTTATTTTTTGGTTGTTGTTTTGTTTTACACTTTAGTTTTGTCATCCTCTCTCTCATTGGTTTAGTTTTTTGTTTGCTGCGCTTTGGCGGCTCGAAGCGGCCCCAAGTCGCGTCAGTCACTCAAAGACTTTAAACGCACCAAGTTGCCCAGTTGGCCGCACGGCTCCTCTTCCTCCGTCGATAGTGTTGATTGCGTCCAGCCATGAATCTCCGTTACATTTGCACACTCTCGCTGCTGCCCACGTTCTACGTGCTGCTCGTCCTGCTCCTGGACTACGTCGAGCAGGGCCTGGCCCAGAATCCAGACCCGCTCTTCGAGCTGCCCGTGCAACTGGTCGGCTTCCCGGTGATTGTCCTGTCCGTGCGCCTGTCGCAGTTCGCCAAAAAGTTGGCCTACTCCCTGAATCCAAGTAAGTTGAGTGGGGGCCCTTTTGAGAAAGTGCAACTGCCGCATTGGGGCATGATTCAGCTGTTGGGCATTTTAATTTCTTTTCATTAAGTGAAAGTCACAACTTGTGCATAAATTAATAATTTGGCATCGTTTAAACCAAAGTGTGATTCGTGCTTCGAAGTGCAAAAAAATCAAAGAAAAATCGAATAAATAATATAAATTAAAATGAATTTCTATAAACTATATAAATACCTTTTTTTTATTGAAAGCCTAACTCTTATGACATACTAATTACCCAAAAAAAAAATAATTAAAAGTTGTTAAAGCTAATTCAACAATTCGAACTTTCATTTGCTTAAAGTGTTTTTTTTTTTAAATTTATTTACAAGTGTTTTTTATTATGTTTCAAAGATTGAATGCCTTAAATGAATTTCAATAAAATATATATTTCTCAATAAATATACTAAAAAACAATTAAGCGAAGGATTTTTAAAAGCCTAGCTCATATGACAAAATTAAACAAATAAAATAATTTCAAGTTAGTAAAGGTTTTTTTTTGCAATTCGTAATTTAATTTGTTTCAAATGTTTTAATTTATTTAATAGTGTTTTTTTGAAGTTTAAATGCTTGAAGCTATAAACAGTAATGGTTTAAATGACATATAAAAATAACAATTTTATATTCTACATAAAATTAAATTACCCCATAACATATTATATTATGATTACTATGATTATGTAGTTAAAAAAAAAAAGCGCACATTGTTTGAGTCTTGCCACATTGGTTGACAAAAGCCAAGGCGAAACCAAGTATCTTGTGCATGTGATCGCAAAAGGCGCCGTGGATGAGGTAAACGCACTCCGCAGCTCAAAACCAGACCCAGATGTGTGACAAAAGTTGGCAGAGCTGGCGGTTTAGCTCAGCTCAGCTCGGGTCTGGCGTCGTGCACGTCCACTTAACCAGGCTAAATGGGGTCAAGGCTGTTGAGGCGGCAACTGAAGTCAGCCGAGTTGTTGGCCGGAATATTTAACAATCAGCCGTGTGGCTAGTTGTTAGTTGAATTGTTGCCAATGTTTTATTTATCTTTTTTCTTTCGGTAATACCGCTCTCAAGCGGTTGATGACAAGCAATCATGAGTGGGGCAACAAGGGAAATACCAAACGCTGCCCACGTTGTGCAGACTGTGTAGCAATCAGCCAACGCTGGGTAACTTTGGCATTCTCATCCGCTGGCACTTTGACTAATTTCGCGTTTTATAAGCAAACAGCCAACTACAGCCATTAAACCTTCTACCCCACCCCTTCTCGCTTCTGCCCTCTCGCCATTTGCAGATACGTACCGTTCACGGAGCAGACGTGACGCCGCCCATCCGCTGGCCCTCGACGCGGAGCTGGCCCAAAAGGAGATCCAGCGCGAGTTCGGGCCACAGGCTTGCATCCTCGAGGAGCCGTGTCGCGTGCACGCCGCACGTTCAGGCACTCAACGCCGGCCCGGCAGCGACGGCAAAGCTGCGCCACATGCGCCCTGGTCGGAGGTCTTGAGGTAGGTCAAACTCTTGTTTCCGCACGTAGCAGCTCCTTTCTAAAGGATGCTCTGCCTTGGTTAATGGTGTACACGTAACGCATGCTAAAGCAATAAAATATATATATATTTAAATTGATGGGTTTTCACACTGGCACAACAGTTATAACAATATTAACTATCTATATAGAGCATCCAAGTTTCGTTGTTGTCTGACTTAAGATACTTTTCTTAGTTATTTCTTGCTCAAGTGGAACGCTGACTTTATGGCTTCCCAACCGGCAAACCGGCAACTGACAGACAGTAACAACTTGAACTTTTGTTATCTACCTCTGACTCTGTCTCTGTCTCTGTCTCTGTCTCTATCTCTTTTCCACCCCGTCCCTTTTGCTGATTCGTCGCACACTCTCTGCTCGGATTGCATTCGTTATTGCTACGTTGCAATTTGGCGCTGCTGTTGTTGTCATTTGGCAAATGAATGACTTGTTTTTAGCTCAAAATGCTTTCCAATCAATTTTTATTATTTCGCTGCAGTCTCCTTCGAACTTCGCAATTGTCATTGGCAATGCTAACTCATCTGCGCATAATTTAATATCTTCTCCCATTCGCTGTCTGCAGTTAGATTCACGTACTTGTTACTCCCGAAGTTTAAATGTGCATGTCATTGCATTGGCATTGGCATTGCTATTGCTATTGCTATTGGTATTGGCTTTGGATTTCAATTTGTAAGTTTACATACATTTTCCAAGTTCCTGATGAGTTAGTTGCCCTTGCATTCGCCATTGTCATGGTAATGCAATGCACAAGGAAATTATTCTTTTCCGCACTGGTTGTCATTTCTTTTTCCTGCTGCTGCAGTGATTCATAATTAATTCCTCCCCCTACCATTTATTTGAGTTTATATAGCAATATAAAAAGTAACCCTTAAACTTGCTGCTTGACCAGCAACTGTTATTAAATATTTTGTGATATCTGCAGCTGCAAAATATTCTAAATATTTAATGCTTATTTATTTTGGACAAACAAAAGATAGTTTAAACCTTAAACAAAAGCTTTTTGCACTGTAATCTATGGCATACGTGTCGTATGCGCAACATTTGGCATTCATAGTTTTGGCCATTGTTGTAAATTTCATTTAATATTGTGTCATATCGCAACTAGCACTCACACTCGCCTCAGCCCCCAAAATATGTATGTTGCACATGCATCTGACATTTTCGCACTTAACATGCAAAATTTTCAACACTCAAAAGTTTCTTTTGCCCCCCCCCCCC